>DWBA01000267.1:0-14648 GCA_018236825.1 Apodemia zela | reverse complement strand
CCCGAGCGAAGTGTGTGGAGGGCGCCTCCGTGACGTTGTCACCACGACAGACGTCAGCCATCAAGGTTTTTGTGGCCTACCCTCACACCTACCGTGATATAAATGCGTGCCCGAACATTATGTATACGTTTTAGCTGTACCTGAAGCTGATAAAAATGAATTGGACGCTATAGAAGAAGTATTTTGTGAAAATAGAAGCAATAAACTTTTGGTAGGAAGTGTAACGTCAAATATTGGATACGGAGTAGCTGCTTCTGGAATAAATTCTGTAATAAAGGTATTTATTCTGATTTATATAATTGTAGGTAAAGGAAGAAGAATGAAGGTCAATTTAATTTCTATCCTTAACCAACCACCTTTTCTTGCCTCGTAAATCATATTATTTAATGCTCAACCCATTATTTTCTATTTGCATAAAAAAATTTAATACACACACTGCATACACCATGTACGTCTTTGTAAACTGAACTGTAAACAGGTGGTAGTATAAGTCCGAACTAGAATTAACATTTACCCATCTGTTTAATGGATGAAAAGTGTTTTATCTAAAAGTTAGCAAAAATTAGCTGGCAAGTAAGGCTTGAAAGGCATAAAAGGCTATGCCCGACAGGGTCTATGATGCTCTATAGCTTTAAGCCTATTAAAGATTGAAATTGAAACCGTTTTTATACATACCGATTAATATTAATAGGTTTTTACTGTTTTTTAAAGCTATTTTACCCCGTGTTGGTTCGGACTCCCCTTGATGAATATATCATCTGTCGTTCTGCCAAGCAGTTCGTAAGAGGCGAACGATTGGCTATGTGAGTCACTTCCATTGTGTCTACTAGGTCGTAGAATTTTGCATTGTCTTACTCAGGACTGGTACCACTGCCTTACCTAATCCCGCCGCAATAGCGTCAGTGTTTATCACTCGTGTTCCAGTTTAAAAGGTAACATAACCGGTTAACTGATGCATGTGGCATTAAAACCTCACTACAATAATAGCATTGCACCATTGACATAATTGGTGTCTAGGGGTGATGGTTGTCTTTTTCCATCAGGAGAGCTATCTGTGTGGTAGCTAACTTATGATATACAAAAAAGTTTCGCTCGGAGCGTATCTGAGATAAGAGCGATTCATGAACCTAAATAAATTGGTTTTAGCCAAAAGTGCAAAAATTATCACGCACAACGCTGATGAAAATTGGGAGCGGTGATCATAAAAAAATTAAAAGAAAAAATCCATAAACTGGTTTATTTATTCGAAACCTTCATAATTTTGCTCCACAAGGAAACCAGTATTTTTAAGGAAACCGGGTTTTAATAAAATTAACCGTTATAAAATTTTCCTTATGTACTTGAGCTGATAAGGGTTTGAAAATAAACAACTTTCCAATTGTTGCATTGTTTTTAGTAATTCATTTCGACACCTTAAATATACAAATTAAATTATCTTAGTTTCTTCTTAGAGTAATATTATATTCCCATAAAGTAATGCCTGAATCTATGAAATACTATTTTAGCATGTTATATTTTCTTTTTAAGGTTCTGTTGGCTTATTATAATGGTAAACTAGCCGCTAACATCCATTGCGACTCGCCGCGTCAAGACGTTGCCGCATTACGTGAAGGACGGATGCAAATTGTCACCGAACATGAAAGTTTTAATCATTCTTATGCTGCTATAAATAGTTTGTCGGTAGCTGGAGCCAACGGTCATATTCTACTGAAAGGTCGTTATAAGCCCAAGGTAGAAATTTTATCCATTTTTAGGGTTTCGTAGTGTCCAAGAATCTTTATATTTTCGCCATATTATTAAGTCCGTTTGTACACAGCTTAGCTCAGCAACTAATAGTACTGTTATTTGGCATAAAAATAAATATATCACGCTAAGGAAGTGATAAATAAAATATTGAAAAGTAAAAATTTAGGATACCTCTTATAAAGTAAAATTGGATATTATGTCTTTTTTCCCTAGTTTGCCCCATGGTAACCTGTATCGTTGGGTAGATATTTGACAAAGATTGCGGCTTTGGAAGACTTATTTTCAATTAAAGGATTCGTTTGTGAAATATTTAGCCACAAAAATGAATTTTTTTGTTATAGTGCCATCTGTATGGTTGCTTCTAGATATATAAGAAATTCACGGTTGTAGTGTATATGTATAATTATAACAAAATTAAAAGGAAAACTATCACAGTTAAGTAGGCTTTACGAGTTTATGAGTAATAGTAGACAAACTTGCAAAATGTACTTGGAGAAGTAAAAGCGGATATTCTTCATTTTCGTTGATATAAGTTAAATTTTCATCGGTAAAAACCATGAAAATGGTCTCTTCTTAGTCCGCATTGTTATGATGGATAACTACGGAACCCTAAATTTTGCGTGGTTCAACACGTACTTGGCTGGTTTTATTAACTATGTGAAACTTAAACCAGACAAATTATAATAATTTTAAGCCCCTTGATTTTAGGATATCACCCGCTATAATTCAGCTATTCCATATCTAGTACTAATATCAGCTAGAACAGATGCAGCTCTTAAAGCAATTTTTGATGACCTCAAAAATAGGCCGATTGATCCAGAAGAGTTAGCTTTGCTCAACAATATTCATGAAACTGAAGTAACTGGCCATCTCGGGAGAGGATACATAATTTTGGGTAAGGTTTTGAAAGTGAAATCTATGCTTTAACGTAATATTTATTGAGATGTTTGGTATATCACTGTGATTTATTACTCTAATGAATGCAGAGCAAAAAATAAAATATTTTAGTAGTTAATACTTAAAATAACAGTAGTGGTCAAAAATGTACAACGCCGCAATCTTGAATCACGATTTAACAATTATTTATCTCGTAACACTATACAGATGTTTCAACGTTTCTCAGAAGATCTTCCCTTTTTCCGTCCTTGTGTGATGTTCTCAATCTTCACAATAATAACGTTACTTCAAAGACCATCAGAGAGTAGCGGATACGCTGGTTTAGTTAATTATTTTTTCTCGACCCAATAACGATAATGCTTGTCACTATCATGTTCTATTTTGGAAGACAAAAATTCAGTAAACTACCACTACTACTTTTACCCTATGTTGTTTCGGACCTCTCAGAAGAAAAGATCATCTGCCATTCTGCCAGGCAGTTCGTCAAACGGTTAGTCAAACTTGACACTATCATCATGATTAATAAGTTGTATAGTTCTGCGACGGATAGATCGCCCGGGTCTCGTTCCACCACCTTACCTTTTTCTACCACAATAGCTTCAGCGCTTGTCACTGACGTATTCCGATTTAGAGGGTGAGGTAGTCAGTAAACCTATGCATACAGCATTGCCAACCTGCCACATAAATTGCAATGCACCATTAATATATTTGGTGTCTTTAGGCGATGGTTTCTCTTCCAATCAGGAGAGCCATCTGCTTGTTTGTTATCCTATGATATCAATATAAATAAAAAGTAAATATGTGGTATAACCACCACACCAAACAGATGGCAACGCACCATTTATATCTTTTGTGTCTATAGGCAATAGTTATCTCTTTCAATCATAAGATTCATATGCTCGGTTGATATCTTATGATGTATCAAAAACTTGCCTGAATTTTGAGTGTGTATTTATTATTGACAGAACAAACTGAACACAATAAAACGGCGAGCTTATGTGAAGTATTTGACTATTATAATAAAGCTCAACGTCCACTGTGGTTCGTGTACAGCGGTATGGGATCACAATGGGCTGGTATGGGTGCGGATCTGATGCGCATACCGATATTTGCTGCTGCTATAGAAAGGTATTAATGATTTAATGATATAATATAATAATTTATAAGAGAGAGTTCCTAATAGATTTCAAAATCGTAAAAATATAGTTTTACGATTTCGAAATCTATTAGGAACTCTCTCTTATATTTTTGTCATGTCCGTCTATATGTCCGTGCCTTCGTTCACCCGCAGCTTAACTTAGAGGTTTTTAGTACTAAGAAGCTTAAATTTGATATGAATATTCATATTAGTCACGCCGACAAAATAGAATTTAAAATTTTGAAACATTTATTTATCTCTATACGTAAAGTGGGGGTGTTTATTTATCTCGTTTATCCCATAGGATGGGGTATCGTAAGACGTAGACTTTACAAGTTTACTAGTAATAGTCCATTAATTTTAATAGTAATAGGTGAGTTTTTTACAACCGATAAACCTAAGGTGCAGATACATCCGTCATTAAAATATAAGATTTATGTTTATTGTATGAAACAATAAAAAGTCCTCTTTTTAGCTCGCATTATTGTGATAGGCAACTACGGAACCGTACATGTAGTAAAATCACAAAATTGAATATTGATAAGTTCACACAAGTGACATATTTTTTATTTTTAACATTGATATTTAATTGTGTTATTTACAATAATATTTTATATATAGATACGCCACCAACGCACCAAACGCGTGCCGTGAATTGGTCCTAATTGTGACCAATTTATAAATAGTTGTCCTTTTCACTCTTACGCTTTGGATATTTCCTGTCGCACTTGTAGCGTGTTATGTGTTACGGCACAAATATGTTATGCGTGAAGTATGGACGTGACGTATCTTTCTTAAAATATCATTGGTTATTTATTCAACAGGTGTCATAAAGTGCTGAAGCCAAAAGGAATTGATATCGTTCACATAATTACATCTCCAGATAAAAAAACGTTTGATAATATTCTAAATTCATTCGTCGGTATTGCGGCTATTCAAATAGGACTTACGGATTTGCTTCGGGAGTTAGGGATTTATCCAGATAATATTATTGGTAATACCTATTTACATAGTTTGTTGATTCTGGCATATTCAAACTTGACACAAAATCAAGTTCATGCTTTAAACGTTAATACTTTAAACGTTCACTATTGAAGTTGGCATTTTGAGAAATGGATTAACTTTTAAAATAACTTCAAAAATCCTTAACGGGTTCGTTAACTCATGTTAACGTTTCATAACTCTGTCAATCTATACTAATATGATAAAAATAAAACATTTGAACAAGTATTTTGACCGGGGAGACAATGCAGATCTCTACCAACACGGCAGAATCTTCTACCGCCGGACCTTGTATGTGTGTGGCCGTGTTCTAATCCTGTATTTGATATAAAATGTTGATTTCTCAGAAGTGCCCGTATTGCTTTATTTGAATATATTTTTTTGTTTGATTGACTTAATTAGAAACTTCACAGATTTTCTTTAAATTATACTTTGATTTTCTATTTTCTAAAGCTTCATGGATTAATCCTAAGAAATTACACAAGCAAAAAAGATGTTTCTTTTAAATTAATGTATTTTAGGTCATAGTGTGGGAGAACTTGGATGCGCTTACGCGGATGGGTGTTTCACCGCGGAGGAAATGATATTAGCTGCTTACAGTAGAGGGTTGGTGTCTGTGGAAACTCAATTAGTTCGAGGTGCCATGGCTGCAGTAGGTCTTGGATTTGAAAAGGTAAATATTATGGTCATAACATTTTATTTTAATAAACAGGAAGTCTTAAATTGGAAATTTCTTGTTGTCAATTTTCATAGATAGTTATGCCACTATTTCTAAACATAGCTCGCGAAAGGCTGAAAAGCTGAAGAGATAGGCAAAAGTACAATCAGGGCCTACCCACCCACGATTAGCCGAAGATACCCGATCCCAAAATGTGATAGGGGCAAGGGGGGCAAGCTTATCTCCAGCTTGTGATCTCTTCTCACTCGTCTACAGGCCCACACGCATAGTTGACGTTGTAGACCATACTGCGTACTGCCCTGACCTTCTTCTGATGACTGATCCTGTTAGACATTAAGTGTCCATTTCATTACCCCTTGGGAAATTGGATCACTGTGCGGTTAAATCTGTGTCACATTATTCACCACCAGGCACCAGTCCAAAAAGCACCAGGTGAGTATGGCGATACAAGTCGGCAGACTGGGATGAGATGCGTCACTTCTTTGCTTTTTATCTGTGGACACAGGTCTGTTTTTTTAAACCATGCAGCGCTGATGCTGTTTCAAGTGTGGTATGTCAAGATATATAGTGTTTTATGCCTTTTGCTGACGTATTCCTTGAAACCAAAGCTCATTCGTGTTTCAATAATGACTGTTTGTTAGCTGAAAAATGTATGCGGGATACATATTTGGCTTTGGCTAATGCTCGAAAATACAAAGCTATGGATATTCAAGCTGAAAAACAAAGATATAATGCAGCTGCCAAATCCTGCGACAAAGCGATCTAATTATTCCAAGGCGAATAATGAGATTTGAACTTGTCATTGCAAAATAGTAAGTGTTTAAGTTGTTTTAAAGCTGTGCCTGAATTTCGATCCCCACGCTTGAAAATGTATCGTTTTACATTACGTAGAACTTCGAAGTAAATAAGTTTTAACGTTCATTGCCTTAATTGCTTTAGATCCCTATTAATTGACAATAAATAATTTTGATTTAAAACTTTGAATACTTGTAAAACCTGATAGGTTTCACAACTACACAGAGTAGGTATTTTTATTCAGAATACAATTCTTAATTAAAAATACCATGTCAATTTAATATGTCATTATTGTGCTAATCCAGTAGTTGTAAACAATAATAACAACAAATCAACTTCAACGAACCAACATCATATATTTAAGTTGTAAAGCAATATGCGCTATACCGGTATGCTACTTAATGGCGGATGCAGAGATTGCAAGGCATGTGACACATACGCCTTGTAATGCATGCTTCCATATTTTTACATGCCTTGCCGTGACTATGAACGTCCATATCTTTCGAATGCCTTGCAATATCTATATCCGCCTTTAAAGTAGTGCGTAGGTTTGGAACGTATGGAACCACACGTAAACATGCGCCACTGAGCTAGATCTGAGTCAGCTACATATTAAAAATGTTTTTAAAACTTTTCTACATTGATACTACGTCTGATTGACTAAATTATTTCCCTTAGATATCATTTGGCATTGACAGACCCAATTAAAATAAAAAAACATTTTAATTCAGGAAGTAATCCCCATATAAAATTTGTTAGTAAAGCTTAAAATCTAAGTGTTAGTACATAAAACTAGCTAGCAGAATGGTATACATGGAGCAGCGCACATCGAGAAATGTATGGACAGTCCAATCTGTCTGCTACCATTCTAATGTACACACAAAAATTGCTAGTTTCATTTTATAATATAACTAGCTGCTGCGTGCAGCCCGCTGCATTATAAAAGTTTTTGGTGAATCCCGCGGGAATGAATAGTTCTTTCGGGATAAAAAGCCTATGTGCTATTCCAGGTCATCATCTACCTGTGTGCCAAATTACATCCAAATCCGTTCAGTGGTTTTGGCGTGATTGAGCAACAAACATCCATCCATCCATCCATCATTCCATCCATACATACATCCATCCATCCATCCATACATCCAAACTTTCGCATTTATAATATTAATAATAACAGATTTATTTTTGGATGCAATAAAATATCACAGAAATTAATAACAGTTAAGAACTGAGTATCGAAAAAATAAAACCTTGTTATCAATCGCAGTTTATACAGTGTTAGTCTGGAACCCTTTCAAAAAATAGCCTTCCTGCCAGGCAATTCGAAAATGGTGAACGATCAGATTCTGCAATGTCTCGTTGAAGTAACCTCATACCACCGCCTTAACTTTCCTAACGAACCCGCACACGTAGGTGTTTGTTACTGTAATTTTTCGGTGTGAAGGGTAAGATAGCGCGGACAGAAAACTTTTTCATTAATTTGCATTACATTACATGGTAACGCACTTTTAGGATCTTTAGTGTCTGTAGGCGATAGTTATCAGAGAGATAATCTCTGGTTACATAAACAATAAAATGAATATTCGACAATGAAACAAACATTTAATTAACAAATAATCTTCATTTAAGTATTTCGCCTATTTAATAGATATTATAAATGAATAGTATTATATTATTTTAAATATAAATGCAGTACAACGTGATATGTTACAGTTAAATGTACAGAAAAGTAAATACTGAAAATATTAAAACATTATTTTTATAACTAATGTTTTATGACGTTAAATGGTCATAACTTTTTAACTGTTACACAAGACAAAAAATAATGCTAGGTAGTTTGTTCTATATGAAAATGTACAATCTTAGCAAATCTAGCTTACGTCTACATAAGTCAAGTTCAAAAAAAGTAGATGTTAATAAAAATGAAACACATCTTCACACTCAAGTTAACACAGCATAGAAAATGAAAAACGCTATTTCTGATGAAACAGAAAATCACTACAACATTACTCATTTATATTTTCATTCACTATATTTAGTGGTCACATACTGCTATATACTAACGGTTAATTATTATGTATTAAAATTGTTTGCTGAAAAGAATTAATAAGCCTTAATAAAGTAATATAAAAAGCACATTGTTAGCTTTTTTTTTATTTACCTACTTGTAGCTTTATTGTTTTTTAAATATCTAACTAATTAACTCCTATAACACAAACATACCTTAATTACTAGATTCTTTGGAATTGTATTTATTATTATAAAATAATAACTCTTTAAGAATTTGCTGTGAGGATTTTATCATAACATTTATGCAAACTAAAAATATTTTAGTAAAAGGAAAATATTAATAAATTTACCATGTTTCTCATATATGTATTATGTTAAAATTATGGCACTGGAAAATTTAATTTGAAAATCTAAAATGGCAAAATGAAGTTACGTTGTACAAGATCTGTAGTTATCGGAACGTTTTGTTATTTCTGATAGATAATAATTCATTTGCGTGTTGAGTTCTCCTATCTCCCTTTCTAAATCGCTAAGTTGTTTATTATGATCATTGTATAAGTCTTCCATATTAGCTAGGAGTTTTATTTGCATTTGAGTATCACTGGCTAATTTAGTTGCCCTATTCAAAAGCAATTGAGCCCTTTCTCTCGAATTGGCAGTTTGACTAGCTCGTTCTGTAAGCGACATATTTGTTTGTTTAAAATGTTGCCTCAATTCTCTAGCTTTTTGTTCTGCTCCTTCGGCCCTGTTGACTACATCATTTGCTTCTTGTTTAACTTGTTCAGCGTCGCTTTCTATTTTTAATATATTTTTCTGTAGATCATTCAAACGAAACCGTAATCCTTCTACTTCGTCCATTGTTTCGTTGGCTTTCTTCTGTGCTTGATCCGTTTCCTGTGCGATGGGTATAAGGTCACTTTTAGCAGCTTCTATATCGTTGTTTGCTATTGTAATAGCATTTTCAGCCGCATCTTGAGCTGCACGTGCTTCGTCTAAGGCTTCTAATACTTTATTTGCCATTTGCAAGGTAAGATTCGCCGCTTTGTTAACTGATGTTGCATTCTGTTTCAAAGCTTTGGCTTTGTCGAGGTCAGGTTTTGTTTCCGTAATTATATTTTCTATATTTGTTAATTGTGACACAGTTGTATTAATTCTTTGCGACAAATCTGTGATTTCTTCGGGTTCTATTTGTATAGATAAATTTAATATTTCATTAGCTAGTGTTCTTACGTCGGCTGGGGTATTAGACGTGTTTGATAAAAATTCTTTCAATTCTGACGTAAGCTTTAGACTTTCGTTAGTAACTTGCTCAACTGAAAGCTTAAATTCGCTAGCATTATTAAATAAATCTTTTGCTCGTGATCGTACAGCAATTGTATCTTGTTTGGCTTGTGATACTGATCTAAATAAATCTTCAGCAGTAAGTTCATGCTCTTTAATCCTATGTTCAGTTTTATTTGCAAAATCTAATGCCTGTTCAGCCTTAGTTATAGCGCCTTGGTCACATGATATACCCCCACATTTACCACAGCCAGCACCACCACATATATCACAACTGTCACTTTCTTGACCACACATTTTTTCATTCATTTTTGGTATTTGTGAATTGAGGTCTGATAATTGTTGTTGTAAATCATTAAGTTTTTTGTCATTATCATTTTGAGTATTATTAAAATTACTGTATTGGAGCTCAATCAGTCTATCGGTATTCTTAATTTGCCTATCGGTATTTGCTATAATCGTTTGTATACTTTCGGCATCATCTGCTGCTTTAGCTGCTCTTTGTTTTGCTTCACGTGTTAAGTTAAGAGCTCCTTCCAAGTTAGCTTCCTGTAATTTTGTGGCATTATTTCCTAAGTCTTTAGTTTTGCCCTTTAAAGTATCAATACTATTTCGTAATCTATCTAAAGTTACATTTCCTAGATTTATTTTTGAGGTAATAGCATTAAGATTGTCATTACTATTTTTAACCTTTTTGTCTGCTTCTCTTAATTTATCTTGTAAAGCAGACACATTAGATAGTAATTCATTGACTGTGTTTTGGCCTAACTTAGCACTTTGAAGAGCATTTTCAACATCAGAAAGTTTCTTGGTCATTTCCTCAAAATCCCTTGTATATGCTCCTGTAGCTCCAACTACCTTAATTTTACTTGCGTTTCCGATTGAATATTCAGTTTGAATTCGCAATTCATTTATTAAAATATCCCAATTGTCAAAACATTCACCACAAGCATAACATTGGGGTGCGTCACCGAGATAGCCTCTAGCACACATGTCACATTTATAACCACCAATTCCTGGGTTACAAACACATGAACCAGTATCACGCATACACTGCTGCGTAACTGATCCTTGACGATCGCAGTCACATTCATAGCATTCGATATTCGGATCTCCCCAGTGATTTTCTTGACATTGATCACATTGTCTGCCACCGTGTCCTGGTTTACAATCACATTTTCCTACGTACGGATTACACTGAGGTGACAGAGATCCAATAGGATCGCAGTCACAAGGATCACATCCTGTACCAAGAGCAATTCTCCAATGGTTTTCTGTACATTGATCACAGTTGATTCCCATCACATTATTAAAGCAAGGGCATTGTCCTGTGACACCATCACAGTTACCTTTTGTGAAATTGGTTCCTAATACAGAACATTCACATTTATAACATTGTTTATTTAGGGCGTCACCGAAATAACCTTCTTTACAAACTTCACAACGGTCACCAGCAGTGTTGTATAAGCATTGTAGACATTTACCTGTGTAAGGGTCACAGTTACCAGGTTTTGTGATATCGGTGTTATCGTTGCACTCGCACTTCTCACATGTTCCTTTAATGGGATCACCGTAATAATTATCAGCACAAACATCACAAAGAAGCCCTGCATACCCCTCTTTACAATCACATGCAACATCTTTTGTTTCCGCGTCTAACTCACATCGATCTGCGTGGCTACTTTTATTTGGATCGCCTTTAATACCTGGGCAAGGACAGAGTCTGCAAGATATGTCAATACCTAGCCTAGGATCTCCGTAGTACCCTTCAATACATCGTTCACATCGATGGCCTTCACTATAATCTCTACACTCTTTACATGCTCCTGTTTTATCATCACACTCGATTGCGTGACCATTGCAATCACACTGTTGACAATTGGGAAAGTTGAAATATCCTGGTTGGCATAAGTCACAAGCTCTGCCATATGTATTAGCTCGGCACTTGCACTGCCCACTTGTAGCGTCACAAAAATTATCGAGAGAGCCTATGCTGTTGCAATCGCAACGTTTGCATCCAAATTTACTAAATCCGTAGGTTCCGGGAGCGCATCGATCACATCTTGCCCCTACAATATTTTCAACACATTGGCAGTATCCAGTATAAGGGTCACACTGATAACTCTTAGAGCCTGATGGATCACACTGACAAGATTCAGATCCATTTCTTATATAAAATCCGATACTAGCATGATACTTTTTGCAAATTTCAGGTATATTGTCACGGTTAAGATCATAATAGTATGAGTCACCACAATTATATCGATCAAATTCTTGTCTCATTGCAGTACCGTTGGCTAAAAATGGTAAATCGTCAATCGATGGAATAAGTACGATAGAGTCGATAAGAATGGAAGCCCTGCTATTAGGACTACGTCTGTCCTGCCTTCCTAAATAAAGACGTAATTCAGTTTCTCTATTTTTTTCTAGACACACAGGGGGTCGTACTAGAACACTTCTTTGATTTGATGGTAAAGTAGTGAATAGAGTGTCGTCTTCGGGACGTACATTAGCACAAGGAGAATCAGGGTCTATAGGAGAAGGTCTCCTCACTAATATAGTAGCTTCATCCCAATTAGAATCGAACTGGGGTTCATATCGTATTAAAATATTGTAATTCATGCTGCTTTTAATGTTATCTAATGTGAAAACAAGTGTGCTACTTTCAGGTAACTTCATAAAGCCAGGACCCGACCAAGTTTCTCGTCTGCCGTCTGGGAAATGTTCCCTAATAACAACATGACAAAGCTGGCTTTGAATTGCGTTATCATCTATTTGAGAATCACATTGACTTGATTCGGCTTCAACAACATTTGAATCGAGAGCTCCAATGAAGAAATTTTGTATCGGTTGATCACAACGGCGTCCAGTTACATTTGGGCGACACTTACACTGACCAGTTATAACATCACAATCCCTGTCTATAGAACCACCAACATCGCAGTCACATGGCAAGCAACCATCATCACTATTTGATAAGCCATAAAATTCGGGTAAACATTGATCACAATTTCTTCCAGTAACATGACGTTTGCAAAAACAATTTCCACTTGTGGGATCACATCCTCTTTCATTTATTGTTCCAAGTCTATTACAAGTACAAGATTCGCAACCGTCCGGGTTAAGAGGGTCAAAATTCCAATAACCGTCTTTACACCTATCACATCTGGCTCCATCTACATATAACTTGCAAAGACACCTTCCTGCTGTTTTGTTGTTAACTGCATCATTTTCGTCGTCACATAAAACTTCTTTATCAGTTGTTCCTTCTGGATCACAATCACAAAGCTTACATATATCAGGACTCTGGATATCTAAATTAGGATCACGATAATATGTGGGTCTACATCGCTCACAATTCACACCCATTGTATTATGTTGACAATTATCACATACACCTCCGCTAATTTTTCCTGTTTTATTATATACTGCGGCATCGAAGTGACAAGTTGTTGCATGGTTATTACAAGTACATCTTTTACATGCATTGGAGGTTCTGCCAACTGCAGGTTGCCATGGGAAATCATTATAAAAGTCCTCACAATATTCACAATTTAAACCACGAGTGTTATGCGTACATTCACAACGTCCATGCACCATATTATTTTTTGATTCAACCCCAGGCATCGGTAAGCATCTGGATGCATGACCATAGCATGAACATGAACCACGGACAGTCATCTCATAAATAGAATAATAATATTTTTCTTGTATTTCAGCTCTATTGTCAAGTAGATCATCTCCAAGGGTGTGCAGCTTTGTAAAATTAATTCTTAAATTTGTCATACGTAATAAATTTTGTACTTCTTCTGAATATGGGTTTATCACGTTAATATTAGGTGGTAAAACTCTAAATATCACTTCACCTTCAGTTGATGGTGCCACACCTGAATAACGCGATTCACACACGACTTCAGTAAGGCTCCGTTGGGTATGTACAGGCACCGAAGGGAAAGCTGTTTCACAGTTACGGGCAAAGTAACGATAAACTCGCCATGTTTTCCCGAAGTCAAAAGATCTCTCAACTAACATAGCTGCCGGACGAAAAGTTTTAAATTGTATTATTAGATGTGTGAGATGAAATTCTGCTTCCATATCCAACTGAATAGTAACATTCTCTTTACCGTTTTCAGATTGCCACCATGATTTACTACGCGTACCTGGGTAATATTTGTATATAATGTTCTGTATTCGATGATTAAGATTGGGATTGTTAATTGTACTATTAGTAGAGTCACACCAAAAACATTTTTTTCGCTCTTCGAGATGTGATACTATACAAAATCGTTCTCTACCATGGCTGCCACAAGTTGACGATGCAGACAAACGAGCTTCACGTCCGATAAGTAAGTTTCCGGTAGCGGGATAGCAGGAGCTTAATTCACAAGCTCGATCTAGTAAGCGCGGATCCGTGCGCAATCGGTCGCGGTCTCTATTGTTTATAGCAACGGCGCTAGCGATAAGCGCCGCGAGAATAAATAAAACACCGCGTAGAGCCATGGCGCGGTCCAGGCTCGCTGTGCGCCGATCTCTACACTGGTTGCCGCCTGGACACCCACCCGCGCAACTCTCGCGCAGCGCCCGTCCCCCTCTTCACACGTCTACTAGTCACAGAACCGGACTCAAAACATAAGTTATTCATTAACTTACTAAATTATAATGGATTATATTAGAACGCCATGAATCATTTGTCAATTATTTATTTTGAGTTTTTAATTCTATTAAAATATTGTAAATTGTAGTTTTTATTAGTATACGCATGTGTTATATCATGGACTATGGTTGTTCTAAATTAAGAGGTTCTGACACCGTGATTTTTTTAAAACATTAAAAATGTAATATTTCTATTATAAACTTTTAATGCATACCACTCGATTTTGTCCGTAAGGTATTTGGAGTGAAGATATGTATGTATGTATGTGTATTTCGCATAGCAAACGACTTTAAATTATATCTTAAAATATGAACAACTTCTTAGAGTAATTATATAACTATTTTTTTTTATACAATTACTCTAAGAATTATTAAGAGTACTAATAATAGCAAAGGTTTAAGGCAGTGTCTATGAAAATATTATTGAATTATATCTGGGTCAAACTACAA
>DWBA01000266.1:0-14703 GCA_018236825.1 Apodemia zela | reverse complement strand
ACTGACGCTATTGCGGCAGGAAAAGGAAAGGCGGTGGTACCAGACCCGGGCGAGACAATGCTGAACTCTACCACCTAGTAGCCGCGATGGTAGTGGCTTACTTAGCCAATGAGTCGCCTTTTACGGCGTGCCTGGCAAAGCGGCAGTTGGTGTATTCTTTAAAGGAGCCCGAAACAACGCGAGGGATAAAAAATACCCTAGGTAGGTACCCTAAGATAAGTAGTATAACTCTGTATTTCTGGGAGTAAATGTAATCGACACTGAATAAATAAGAAATTGACTTGAAAGACTTTTTTTTAATTTAATTTTATTTTTATTATTATATTTTTATTATATATTTTTATTTTATTTTATTGAAGTATCCATTTAGTCCATGAAATAGACCAACATATATTGTTATCTGTTATCCCTGATACGTACGTCCGTATGATGTAATTGGGAACGGGTAGCAAACGTCCAAACTTTCACATTCATAGTAATATTGTTATGCGACGAGCCTAGAATTTTTATTACTTATTACCGTAATGAATTAACATTGCAGCTATTTATAAATATAAAGTAGATAGGGCAAGATAATATTGAATATATGACGAGAAAGTTTCCTATATTATCCGTTGATAGAATTAAATAACAATAAAATTAGAGATAACCACGTTTATGTTTATTTAAAAACCATTTAATATCGGTAGTTTTATCAAAATTTAAAAGTTGATAATATAATTAACTAAGCAGGGTTGTCAAAACTAATCCATGAAGGATCTAGGGTTTTTGTTGGTGTCGCCAAGAAACTCGCCCACAAAACCCCCGGAATATACAACTTTTTAGGGTTATGGGTAGACTTAAGGGATTTCGGGTGGTTGGACCGCCTTAGTTACTACCTCCGTGTTGGTCCGGGCCCCTTTGATGGATATACCATCTGCCGTTCTGCCAGGCATTCCGTAAGAGGCGAACGATTGGCTAGGCGAGTCACTAGCATCGTGGCTACTAGGTGGTAGAATTCTATATTGTCTCGCATCGTTCCTGCCGCAATGGCGTCTGTGCTTGTCACTGTAATATTTTAAGATTACTCTCGAAAATTGTAATCTGATCGTCTCATTCCCCGTCAATTTTTTTTTCGTTTCGTCCTAAGTCCATTACTTAGGATGTTATTCTGTAGTCTAGATGTTAATGCCACATGCATATGTTTATCTGCTACCTTACCCTCCGAGCCCAAGAGTGACAAGCATAGGTAAAGCGGAGGTACCAAACATATACTTAATTTTTTTTATTAAATGTTTGCAATCATGTAACAATAACACTGCAACGATTAAGTTCAAAAGTATCTTCACGCCCGTATCCCCGAAGAGGTAGGCAGGGGTACAACCAGTGCAGCCACGATTAGCCGAAGATACTCGGTCCCAGAATGTGATGGGTCTATCGCCAACCGGGCACTTATCCAATCCTGGGCAACTTTGTTTTTATCAAAAAACTGAAGTCATTATTTTTGATTACCCGACCCGGGATTCAAACCCGGGACCTCATGTGGTCAACACCAACATCGGACCACTAGACCACAGTGACGATTAAGTTCAGTTGCATAAAATTTCACGAATGGGTAGACCAGACCGTGTTTGATTTACATGTAGGATATTTTCACCCTCAAAAAAGGTCTATCCGAAAGAATTTTTGCAAGATTTAAAAGTAGTACCTATTTATTTACAGGTACAATGCAATACAATATTGCTGATCTTATTTTCCTACATATGCTTACTTGACAACCCTGTTTCAATGTCGTGTTGTATAATCTATTACGTACTTACATTGAAATTTCTTTTGATAAGACGAAAGTTTGTTTAAATTTAATGTGAATGGAATTTTAATGTGTACTTACATTTACCGTAGCTCAGCCATACCGTGTAACATGAACTTGGGCTTCTATTTTCGAGATTGGTTCGTGGAGATAATTCGAATACCAACTATTACAAATGAGAGATTTTGTATGTGTGTTGTGTTTTTATGTGTGTATGTTATGTATTCACATTGGAAGGCTTGATATTGGATTTTGGCCACAGACCACACAAATAATAATAGACACATTGTTGGGCAATATATAGCCGCACATATGAGCAAATGCTTGTAAATGTCAAACGCTTGTAGATATATTATATCGTGAAAAAAAAGAAATATTATGTCTAGTTTTGCTATTTTATCGTACTAAATAAGAAACCAAGGTTTTAATACCCCTGCCCGCTTAGGATAAGCAGCGTGTGATAATGTCGAGATCGAACTCAAAACGTTTGGTTTGAGTTTGACCAATAAGAATCGCGCGTCGCGTCGAATAAACAACATATTAATTGTTATTGTAATCTTATTTGTCGATCGCGATATTATCACACGCTGCGTATCCTAAGCCGGCAGGAGTGATTTTATTTCATCGGTAAGTAGCATGACTGTATTTCTGAGAGGAAATGCAAGCTACACTGATAACCTCAGAAATGGCCTTGAAAGGCATATCTAGTTTAATCCATACAGATAGTATACATTGTCTAGATTTGACATAAGCTATATTCAAGAGCGAAGAACTTTTATAGCTTTTGGGTTTTCGCCATTTTTGCTCCGGCTCTTCTCATGAATAAAGAACTCTATTGTCTAAAGATGTGGTTGCGTTGTAATGTGGTAAGTGTGTGTATGTGTGTGTGTGTGTGTGGCAAAGAGATTACGCTACATTTATAAATTTACCGGCTATATTACCTTTCAAAACAGAATAGGACAGTGATTAACACTGACGCTATAACGGTAGGAAAACGTAAGGTGGTGGTACCAATCCGGTAATTCGTTGTACAATTCTAACACCTATTAATTACGATAGTGGTCGGGCAGTATGTGAAAGGGGAACGACGGACAACTTCGTTCAACTGAGCCGAACTGAAAGGCAGGTGGTGTATTTTTTTAGAAAGATTGACACTTTTTTCCTGGTGACATTATTGAAGATAGTAATAACTATCAATAATTAAATTTGTATCTTTCAGCCAAAATTCTCTCTTTACATCAAGTGCAACTATTAGACGAATTATTATAGGATGAATAAACTATGACTTAATTTGACCATGATTTAAACAATAAAAACAAAAGAGTACATACGTGTGTGTGTTAAATGCAATGTCAAACGAAGTGTCAAGACTGTCAAGAGTACCTACTATGTTTTTTTATTAATTTGATTTGCCATAACTTGAGAACGACTTTTTTGATTTCATTCAACTTTCCTTAAGTTTTCTGATACTTTGTGAAATGAAAAATTAAGAAAATTGCGTAGAAAATTAGGAAATTTCAGAAAACTTAACGACTTTTAATCTTTGGGCGTTTAACAGTTTAAACGTTTGGCAGTTCGTGAGCCGCAATTTTCTTTTGTTCTTTATTCCAGTAAGAATAAAATGCTAATAGCTAAAACGTCGGACATATAGTTAGGTATATTAAAATATTAGCTTACTGCGCAACTTTTCCCTATAAAATTTAACTGTGCCTTTCATACTCCTCCCTTCTCTTGACACGAAAATTATGGGGTATAAAAATAAAAGGGTTACCTACAACCACGGATTAAATGGATGCGCCTTATAAAGCAATTTCTTAGTTTGTCAGTGTAGTTTGCATTTACATTCAGAAATACAGAGGTACACTAATTACCGATTAAATAAAATAACTCCAATGGTAATTTTAAATCCTTATCATCTCATTAGGTACGATAAAACAAAACAATATGGCTTATTTCTACTTTTTCAAGATATAATATATCTACAAATGTATGACACTTTTGACAGTGATAGGAGCGTTTGCTCATATGCGCGTCGACACGTTCTCTTCCCAATGACGTGTCTATTAGTATTTATGTGGTCTCTGGGTACATTTTCACTTCACGTATTAATATATAGATTTATTTTATCATGTAACCACTAACAAACACGCGAGGCTAGTTTAGCCTTACCTTCCAGATGACCGCGAAACTGAACGTTGTTCGATATGTCGAGTCCCAGAATTCCGACACTTCCTGGTCGATCAGGAGAGTATCCTCAAAACGAGGTGGTATAACAAAGGGTGTCTTTTTAGCGGTGAACGCGCAAAGCTGTCTTCTTGGGGATAAATGTGACCATGTTTTGACGACCCCATTCCGAAACATCAGTAAGTCGATTCTCGACTTCAACAAGAGCTTGTTCGGCACTCCAGCATTGACAGGTTTAAGGTCAGAGCATGCACCGTCGACAACGACCGTGATGCTCCGATCAGTCAAAAAACTGGTGATCCACTTGCATAATGTGTGTGTGTGTGTGTGTGTGTTTGTGTGTGTGTGTGTGTGTATGTAAATGTGTAAATATATTACATAAAATAAACAAAGTGATTCCTTTCCGCTTCCTTTACACTTACGTTACTACTTATTAGTACGTCTTTTGGTACATCCAATGGGTTTCTCTCTCCATCAAGAGAGATGTCTCTTTTTTACTATCCTTTTACATAGAAAAGAATATATTCGAACACATTCAAATGTATAAGTAGGTATTATAATTCATTATATCATGTACCGACAATCAGAGTTATTTAAATAGGTTCAACGCATAAATATGCGGCATGTATTCAAGTTCAAGTGTAAACGTCATGATATAGTGTGAGACATTTATTGTTACAATTTGTGTCGTAGTCTGGGTTCTATTATTAAAGCCGGCTTTTAAATTTATACGCACGACTATGGATGGAAATTTTATACTTACAAGGCAGTAGGTTTAAAAACTAAAACTCGAAAAGACGATTGTTAGAGTTTTGACGAGTATGAAACGATTACTGTGACTGCCTCATGGTTTATAGTTAGCCTATTTGGTTCAGATCCTCATGATGTCCAGAATTCGATCGCCAGATATGGGCGTGCCCAGCATTTTTTTGCGTGGGGCAGAAGTATAAAAATCGAAAAGTAGGTAGTGAAAATATAAAAATGTGTTTGTTTAATTTCTTATGGTTTAAGGTGGGATAAGTGAAATAGAAAGTGCTTATTTTATGGTGGGCTGGAACAGTTGTGTTCCAGACTGTCTTTCTGCGAGGCAGTTCGAAATTCAAGGCAAAAAATAGGCTAAAAGTGTCGACTACTCGGTGGTAGATTTACTTTACACTGCATTATTTCGCTGCCAAAACGCGAAATGGAATACACTTTGCCTACGTCGCAAAAGAACCGGCATAATTGTATTTTTATGAAAAAACTAAGGAAGCTAGACTAAAATTTATTTTTTCTTACTTCGACACTCCGACAGTCGGGATTAATATTCGAGGCAAGAAGCTCTTAGCTCGCAGCTGCGACTAACAAAATTATAAATCACCAAAACCCCAACAAAACTTTTAACCCAATTCTTAAACAGTACACGTGACATCACGCTCTCTGCTAAACAAACTAGCCATTACATCAACGAGACCGTTTAAAATATAGTTGATATATTTAATTCAATAGACATGTGAAATAGTATAGCTGTCGTCATAATTCATAGTCATAAAGCAATGGCGGGTCCATGTTCATGATTAACTTCTTCCGTGAACAGGGTTAACTATCAGGGGTCACGACATTCCACGGTGTAGGGAGAAATCGAGGAATACGTCCTCTGTTCCGTTACTCAAAACTTTCCCTGTCCAACCCACAAGCATTCCTATGACTAGATATAAGCATATTCGATTATTTAAACTTAATGTTTTATAACACTAGCACTTAATAGATATGAACATAGTTGATCATTTACACTTAATGTGTTATGTTTTAGGACTAGCAAACAATAGATACAAGCATTTTTGATTATTTAAACATAATGTATTTTAGGACTAGCAATTAATTATATTAGATACGAGCATATTTGGTTATTTAAACTTCATGTATATTAGGACAAGCAATTATTAGATACGAGCATATTTGATTATTCACACTTAATGTGTATTAAGACTAGCAATTATTAGACACGAGCATATTTGATTGTACACACTTAATATGTATTAAGACTAGCAATTATTAGACACGAGCATATTTAATTATATACACTTAATGTATATTAGGACTAGCAATTATTATTTATTAGATACGAGCATATTTGATTATTCAAACTTAATGTGTATTAGGACATGCAATTATTAGACACGAGCATATTTGATTATTTAAACTTATTTTGTTATGTTTTAGGAATAACAAATAATAGATAAGAGCATGTTTGATACTTTAAACTTAATGTATTATAGGACAGCAATAAATGGGTAAGAGCATATATAATGAAATGAAAATATTTATTTGCAAGAAATTTTAAGACTTATAAAGTTATTAAAAACAATTAAAAGTACCCAAAATGTTCTATCATTATATAGTTTACATATTTGAATTTGAGCGTTACCGGCATCGTTATAGATCCTTGAGTTTGAATAGGACAATTCTCACAAAATTAGTCTTTTTTTTTAAGAAAAACATAACATAACTAACTAACCTAACCTGAGACAGGACTTAATAGCGATGGCTAAGAGCGAATGCACTAAAAGCACTCTACCTAATTCTTTGGATACATAAGCGTAATGATATTTAATTATTTGTTATATTTATAATATAAATCATATCTTCATGGCGTTTTCCTAGTGATGTAGGCAGAATGGGCGGTAGTGTTAAACATTACGATCCATACAAGCTTGCACTGAATTCTCTACATCCATAGAATTCTTAATACAAATGAGCTGGTTAAAACCCTTTTAAAAATATGTTCAGTCTCTATTAAACTATTAAAGAAATAAGTGAAATTAAAAGAAATGAGGTAACATATTTTACTAAAGCCAAACCCACCTATTCTGGTAGAGATGGCTCGTGGATTTATAATTACCCATATTATGTTTCGAACAAAGCTTGCGGGTTTACGAGCTTTTTCCCTACACAATTAAATCATTAACGCGTTTTGATGTTCAAAGCTGACTAATATACATAAAATTTAATTTATTTTTTGTTTCTTTGAAATTAGGCCATTGCCACGATGTAATAAACTAAGAATGTAATAAAACTATTAGAGCTTTTATGAACACAATTTGTGCATAAATTTAGGAAGTGTATAGAGTGCAGTTAGCGGCACTCTATTGCTATAGTTAAAGAATCGTATACACTTCCATGATTTTACGCAATTGTCAGCTGCTTGTTTGCTATTTTATGTTAAAAAAAATAAAGAGCAAAGATTGCGTCCCGAACTGAAGAATGATATTAGCTCTCCTTCTAAGTTCTAGCGCAGTCGGGTAAGATTTATATAGCCTTAAGCCTATATCACGTGAATCTAATGACACCTCTAAAGCTTCTGCTATCAATGAAGTCGTTTAAGCTACAAAGCGTGTCTAAGAAATATACATTTTACCCCGTGCTGGTCCGGGCCCCCTCCGAAGAAAGGACCATCTACCGTTCTGCCAGGCAGTTCGTAAGAGGCGAACGATTGGCTATGAGAGTCACTACCATCGTACCTACTAGGTGGTAGAATTTTGCATTGTCTTACGTGGGTCTCCTCGAAGAGGTAGGCCAAGTGAACCCGCGATTAGTCAAAGATACTCTGTCTCACAATGTGATAGGTGGCAAGCCTATCGCCAACCGTGTACTTATCCAGTTCGTAGCGGAATAAAAATAGTTTACTGTAAATGTATAAAAATAATTGATTATTTAATTTAAAGTTGTCGTTATATACATATATTTGGACAGATATTTGTCTTGTGTGCCACCCACTGGAAGATTCGTCGAGTCAACAACACTGAATCTTGTCATTATGCAATAAAGGCATTTGATTAATCAATAGAGCAGAGTGGGTCCTGTCAGTATTGTGCTAACGACGCACATCCTTTAGCGACGTATCTATTGCCATGGGCCATGTGCATTATTTTACGGCCGAATTTTGGCGTCCTATTTACATTTCAACTAAAGTTCATAAAAAACTTTAATAAAATAAAACCAAAATCAACCAAATTACTACAGAGATTCCAAAGTAAAGATTACTAAAAATTAATATGTAATTTGTCATCTTGTATTTTATAGTAAGTATTTTATAAATAGCAAATTAATTTTATTTAATTGAATAAAAAATTATTGATTGATTGAACGATACTGATTTTATTGTGAAGCTTTGAATATATTTTGATCACGATGATCGATTTAGATCTTTCAAGTGGAGTTTAACGAAGCATTTAGCTCTAAAATTTTATGTTGGTTACAAAATCGATTGGTTTTCCTGTGTAATTTCCAAAGAAAAGCCGTCGAAAACTTTTTTTAGTCTTTCGTTAACGGTAACTAACAAATAAACCGATTTTGATCCAATTTGACACTATTTTCCAAGGAGAAGGGCCGATTTAAAACATATTTTTTCAAGTATACAAGAAAAAAAATTATATATAATTACGTAGCAATCTCTATTAATAGGTTAAAAGTTACGAATTACAAACGCGGTCACTCTTTCCAGTGCATCTGATTACTTAATTAAGTATAGTTTTTAAAAACTACACTTACTTCATTAAGTTAGTTTTATCCAGGCGCCCCAGGATAAGAGTATCCCGCCAATTTAGCAGCATTTTCAATTGTGGTTGAAGATATTGGGTTGATACACTTTTATTCTTAATCACGACTAAGATTACCATAACTAATATCATTAAATGCGTAAGTTTTTATTAACAGTATCATAAATATGTCCCAAATTTTTAAATTGCATTAACTATTAGTATATTTTTCAACTTAAGAAGATCCTCAAACGCCGCTCTATTTTTAATAAAAAATTCTGGAAGAAGTCCGCGAATTTCCTTTTTATTTAAGTTTGCAACATTAATTAAGAATCTGAAGAATTTTACTTTATCTGGAAACTGACTTTGTTATAAGCATCTTACTTATTTTTGTGTTTTATAAAATAGGTACTAGCTGGCCGACCGAGCTTGGCTCAAGTGATATTTTTTCTTGTAAATACGGATTATCACGGACATGACACTTATCTAAACTAATTTAAATAGTTTTTTTTAAATTAAATACCTCATATACCTAGATACAACATTATACCCATACCCAATATCTAGATACAACATTTCGTCAAAATCGTTAGAGCCAAAGTTGGTACCAAAACCTGGGCGAGACGTTGCAAAACTCCCCCACCTAGTAATCACAATGGTAGTGACACAAATAGCCTCCGTCAATATAATCAATAGACTCCGTGTTGATCCAGACCCTCTTTTGTAGAATAGACTATCTGCCATTCTGCCAGGCAAGCCGTAACAACTGAAAGATTGGCTATACGTGTCACTATCATCGTGACTGTTAGGTGGTAGAGTTCCGCTAAATCTCGCCCGGTCATATGGTACCACCGCCTTACGTAATCCTGGCGAAATAGCGAAATAACGTCAATACTTGCCATTATCGTGTTCTGGTTTGGAGGGTAAGATAGTCGGTATACTTATGTTGTAGCCATCCCGCCACGCGCATATCAATGCACCATTTACATCTTTTATGTCTATAGGCGATGGTTTCTATTTCCATTTGGAGAACCATCTAGGTGTTTGCTATCTAATAATAGAAAAAAAAACAAAGGAACTAGCGGGCTGATATTTAGTGTTAAAAGTAATTCAATTTCATTTCTTTAAAAATTGTAGTATAAAATAAATAAAAATGAAACAATTCAAATCACATCAAATTCTCTACATCTGCGTAACTAATATGCGAAACACATTCATTTGCAAAGGTATTTAGAAGTTTGTAACTTCATATCTAAATTAAAACCAGAAATTTAATTATTAAATTTTGGCGCCTCAGTTCACGTTGTAAAGCGTTTAGGTAGAACATTACTCTCGCCTAACCGATATCAAGCATCTTTCTGAAGTAAAAATGTCTCTACTTTATTAATTGCTAGCGACCCGCCCCGGCTTCGCACGGGTACAATATATACATATAAACCTTCCTCTTGAATCACTCTATCTATTAAAAAAAACCGTATCAAAATCCGTTGCGTAGTTTTAAATATTTAAACGTACAAAGGGAATTAGGGACAGAGAAATCGACTTTGTTTTATACTATGTAATGATATTGCACTTTTGGAGTTGATCCAGATTATTACACCGATTGACATCAAAAAGTATTCAGCTCTTTACCTTTGAAACAGCGTCCAATAACGCAAATTGCATCAAAATCGGTTAATACGTTCGGTAGTTATCGTTGACGAAAAAATTTGAAAAAATGATTTTTTATCATAACTTCGAGATTTTTCAATCAATCAATTTTTGACTTTCTACAATATTTGAGTTCTTCAAAAATCAAAATCGAAGCAAGTTTTCAAAAGTTATAGCTTCTCAAATATTAAAATTTTTGTTGTTTATAACAAACTTACTTCATAATTTTTAAATAATTTTCAGATCAATTTACCGATTGATTTAGAAATCAAATCAGCTCTTCTACTTAAACAACTGCGTCAAATACCGTAAGTGCCACATGCATAAATTTACCGGCTACCTTACCCTCTAAAGCGGAACAAGACAGTGGCAAGTACTGACGCTATTGCGACAGGAATTTGTTAGGCGGTGGCAGCAGATCCGGGCGACACAATGCAGAACTCTACCACCTAGTAGTTATAATGGTTGTGCTGGTGACTCAAATAGCCAATCGTTCACCTTTTACAAACTTCCTGGTAAAACGGCAGATGGTCTATATTTCAAAGTGAGCCCTGAACAAATGTTCTTAGACCAGATCAAAAATCTTGAGCGGCTCAAAGTCTATTCTTCAAAGGAGCCCGAACAAACATGGGTGAAATTTTAATTCACTTCTTCAGCTGACAGCTCTACAGCGTTTTATATAAGGAAAAAAAACAAGCTGATAAGTGATAAATCAAGATAGATTGTTTAACTATAACAAGTTAGGTTAGCAGTAGCAGTATTACTTGACATGTAGGAAGCGTTCAGACTTCAGTCATATTTGACTCTTGGATCCTATATTTATAAGTTGATCCACACGTTAACCTTTCACTGTACAAATAGCATAATATTCCTTTTTTAAACTACTTTTTTTTGACTCGACTGCTAGGTTGCTTCAGTACCTCGGGTTGTTTGACTCAGATCATGAGGTCTCGAGTTCCTCAAAAAATTTTAGACTCGTAATCCAGTTAGTAACAAAATAATGGCGTGGAAGGGTACATATGGAGCTTCAAAAGTGTGTAACCAGTTTTCGTAAAATTAAACTTATGCGAATATTGCGTAGGATTATTATAAACCTCATTATTATAAAGTTTGCTAAATCACATTTAATTCATACCTCCAGCAATGCACAAGTAACCCATATAATTTAAATTACAATTCTAAACCTGGACGTAAAATGGTCTGCGGTCATAATAATATGAGGACGCTAAATAAACGCTAACGATGTTTACTAAATGTGTCACGTTTGCTTCAACAGCAATACTTAGTAGCTATCGACAATTCAGCAAATAGTTTCTCATTTCTGTGATTATTACAATCTATGACGTGATACGGCTACAATCAACATATCAACTTGCTTAGGTACCTACCTATATAAATAGGTTGTAGGTACTCGATTTTTCATTCATTCCCCAAACAAGTTAGGTATCTACTATATTTATTAGTTATCTTACGAAGAGTGTTATAAAGCGTAGTTTGTTTGTAACTACATATATCACTGCCTGCTGCCATTACCTACGTAAAATTACAACTGGGTAGACATAATCGAAAAGGTGGTTTTTTTCAAATTGTTAGAAATATTGTGTGTATCCTACCTATTAGTAATATTACCTATTATATATTTTGTGATTCTTTATTTAAATGTTTTTTTTATAATTGTAAATAAATAGTTTTTAAGTAGTAGGTAGGTAAGTAAAATGTGGCGATGGGAATCACCATCCACTCATCTCGCTAACTGACAAGCCGCTGAACCTGGTGAACTGACAAGTCTTTAGACGTTCAATTTACTCCGCCTACCTTACCTTTTTAACTAATAAATATAGTTATTACAATGGTTTAAACATCTAGGCACAGGTTAAAATTTTATTCAGATTGCTATTGTTATTAATTTCCTTTAAAATTTATATTTTTATTAAAAGTCAGCGAATTACATTAATAGTTAACCTTATTTTTTTAATTAATTAAAAACTTAATTTGAAAATAATATTTACATTTTTAGTCTAGTCGAGATGATGCCTTAAGACACGTAATCGATATTTTTTTAGAAACAGTAGAATTAGGTATATAATCATGTTTATAAAACACAAATGTTATGTAAAATATAGAGCTACCTAAACAGATTTTGGATAATCAATCAATTTCAAGTGACGTAAATATATATTTAACAGGAGGAACTTTATGTAAAAGTACAAATGTGTTAGAAAAGGTATTAAATTTTGTTATATAAACAGAATAATCTTATGTTGTTCATATTCTTATCAACGATTAGCGAACGCTTAAATTGCAAGAAAGCATAAATCCAATGTAAACAATGCACCTGCACTCGTAGATTTCTCAGCTTCAACTTCGACCTTTTATGTTTGAGGCATTCAGTTATCTAGAGCACAAATAACTTCACTATCAAAGTCTACAATTGAGAGTAAATTGTCTTTTATAACACTTATCGTGTATGCTCCCGCGCAATACCGGCTCGTAATCAATAACGACAAGCGCTCCCCGTAGCAGGCAATCAGAGACTGAACGTACCGCTAAACCGGACCAGTTATTATGCGCCCACCATCAATATCTTCAGTAACACGTGGGGTATATCAGACCGTGATATCGCATATGCACCAACACTCTTATCGGTGCATCACCGGTAAAAGCTCATGAATCATCAGAATTAGGTTTGAGCATGACATCAGCCGATTGCGTCTTATTCAAACAAGAAGTGCTAATAAGATGAAATAGTTAATTTTCTGCTTAAGACAATAATTAAAGTTACAGGAAAGAACCTTGCGTATGTGTCAACTAGGAAATTAAGTAAGTTCGTTACCTGAAAAGTGCATGGAAATATATTAGCATACTTTTACTGCATACACTATTATGTAGGTGTAAGCTGCATCCCGAATCCCGTTACGTGATTGAAGTAATTTTTTAATACTCGGATCTTTGTTTGGAATTATAAAAATACAAAAATATTGTTTATATAAAGATAAATAGTACCAAAGATAAAAAATTTAGGGTATATTAAACCTGAGGACATAATATACAAAGCTATCAAGACATTATGGCATGATTTACTAACGAACATCTAAATATCCAAAGTTCCAAAGTCAAATTTTTTAAAATTTTTTACAAACATTTTTTATTCAAATTAACTTTTACAGGCACTTTTGACGGGCCGACAAATTAATAGCTACTACCGGATCGGAACGCGGCCTAACACTAAGAAGATCCGGTGGAAGAAACTCCAACCATCCAAATATCTTTAATGACTTTCACATTTATAATATTATATTAATGTTGAGCTCTGGTAGAAAAGAAATCTAAGGTTATCATCACCTAAACACCACCAATTACGTTTTTAGTTTTTTTTTAAATTCCCATACATATGAATAATTCATTTTTTAACTAACATAATTTATTAAAATGAAACTATATTTTTATACGCAATTACCTTCCCAGTTAGCTAGACGTAATTTCATTCACGACAAAAAAAAAATAGAAAGACATACTAAAAATATTTGGTTTATAGTTTACACAATAGCCTGTTCTCATTGTATACCAACGTTCATTAAAATCAAGTTATAATGGGGTATACAAACAGATAGACAGACAAAAAATATATGGCTTATCCTTTTCGCAATCACGTGTTCTCACTGTGTACTATTTTTCATAAAAATCAGTTAAGCTGTAGCTGGATCAGTTGAGTTATAATGGGACCGGGACATATCGACAGATAGATACAGACAAAAAATATATGGCTTATTATTTGCGCTATTATATTTTCTCGCTGTGCACCATTTTAAAATTCAAAATTTTTCTGTCAAATTTTATCTTTATAGATCAAGTAGTTTCGTGATGAGTCAGTTTGTGGCATTTCTCTTATACAATATGTGCGATGATTGGATCACCATCCACCTTGCTAACATAATTGTGAATTATGGTGAAACTGAGCATCTAAGAATAAGAACCGTTTTATTTATAACTATAACAAACATACAAATAAGACTAAAAACAAAAAGGCAACAAATACAGTAAACGAAAAAACTTAAAAAGGCATTAGTAATGACAAAATATACATTTATTAACATGTTTGTAAAAAACATCGTGAAATCTACCTAGTAATTTTTACGTATAGCAGTATGATGGTCAAACGGTGAACATCTTAACAAACACATAGGGTGATAAGCAGTGGCGTAACTATACCGTTCGAGGCCCGTGACAATTTCTTTGAATGGAGTCCTCCCTCCTACAGCTAAGCTCGGGCCCCGCACTGACCGGGGAGCCCAAGTAGGACTGGGGGCCCGTGGCATTTTGCCGATTTGCCACCCTATAGTTACGCCACTGGTGATAAGTATTATCAACCCTAAAGGCGATTTTCTGGTCCAAATCCTCATACTGTGTTAGGGAAGAATCGACCTATTTTTTTACATTACCTAAGTGTTAATTTGTAATTCTGAGGATGACTTAGATTTGAGTTAGTTCTTTTGTGGAATCAATTACCGGCGGGGGTGTTTCCGAACGGATATGACTTAGGGACCTTCAAGAAAAGAGCGTACT
>DWBA01000265.1:0-14709 GCA_018236825.1 Apodemia zela | reverse complement strand
TCTGTCCCTAACTCCCTTTGTACGCTTAAATCTTTAAAACTACGCAACGGATTTTGATGCAGTTTTTTTAATAGATACAGTGATTCAAGAGGAAGGTTTATATGTATATATTGTACCCGTGAAAAGACGGGCCGGGTCGCTAGTATTATATCTACGAGTATACCGGTTTATTAAAATGAATAATCATTTAAACGCTGTAAATCTGCAACAATCGACATCCAAATAATATCTCTGGAACCCTAAATCAGATCTTCACCTTTAATAGGGAACAAACGGAAAGCCCAAACAAAAAATATTATTTTAATAGGTTCGTAAATGATAGTTTATAAACATAAAAGAAATACAACCGAATTGAGAATCTCCTTGTTTGGAAGTCGGTTAAAAAAATAAGACAGAAAAAAGCCATTTTTAAAGATATTATACCTCACAAAATTAGAAATTTCTATTATCTCTATTATTAAATAAAATATGTTTTTTTTTTAATCTCATATTACAATGGAAGCGTTGGTAAAACATTCGTAAGTAATTTTATTTCTTACCCTAAGCTTCATGTAAATAAGCTTCATGTTTTCGCATAGATGATATAAACCTGGGATTATATAGGTGGCAACCAAAGGTAGCAACAAAATTAATTAAAAAAATGACCTCTTCTGTTTTCAATTATCATCATATATAATAGTTAATACTAGCGACCCGCCCCGGCTTCGCATGGATTATAATATATAAACCTTCATCTTAAATGACTCTGTTTATTGATGAAAAGCGCATTAAAATCCGTCGCGTAGTTTAAAATATCTAAGCGAACATACAGCGGAACCGAATTTGTTTCATACTGTGTAATAGTTATAACATACTATTTCGCCCAACGCGACAGCTGCGATTTTGTTATCTAATCTTATAATATGTATATAAAAATCTCGTGTCACGGTGTCTGTGGTCGCACTCCTCCATAACCGCTCGACCGTTTTTTTTTTTTGTATGCTTGGTAGGATATTAGAATAGGTAGTTAAATTTATTTCATACTGCTATGTTGCTGTGATTAGGATGTCTCTGTCCAGCATTTTTTTAACGAACATTTTTGTTTTTTTATTTGGCATCAAAGAATTAAAAAAAAATATATCTTCTTGTCCGTATCCCCGAAAAGGTAGGCAGAGGTACAACCAATGCATCCACGATTAGCCGAAAATACCTACTCGGTCCCACAATGTGATAGGTGGCTAGCCTATCGCCAACCGAGTACTTTTCCAATTCCGGGCAACGTTGATTTTAGTTAGAAAACCGAAAAAACATATTTCACAAGAATTAGGTATTTCTTATAATCTCTAATTTCCAACTTCTTTTCCCGCCACATTAAATCCCAACCCCCCAAAATATTCACTCCAAAAAATGTATATAACAGAACAACGTTTAACACAATAAAATAACTCAGTGATAGGAAATTAAAATTTGCACGCCTGTAAAAGGGTAGAATAAGTAGAACCATATAATATAATGTAATTGACATATATAACCTTATTCTGGCAAATAAATTCATTATCATTATCACTAACGTTTGCCGGGTCAGGTAATTGTAGATGCTTTATACATTGTTTTAAACTATAACAATTTAACGTGTTTACTAAATGTAAATGCAATTTCTAAATAAATTCCGAACGAAAAAATTTAACGCACGGAAGTTCCCGCGTGTCTCTTACCAGACCGGAATAGTAAACAACACCGGATACAGCAAATTTTATGTGTACCCAGCCCGCATATCTGTTTAATTTTTTAACTATGCTCAAAACTAAGTTTGACTTGTATATACTCGTAAAATTTATTAATAAATATGATTACGCTGCCGGTTTCCCTTTAAGATTAGACAGAGTAACCTGAACGTCATTACACAGATTTACAACCAATGGTAAATTGGCTGTCCTGCGGTGTGGTTATCACCATTGTCTCATTTATCACCTTACCATAGTCGTTTAATTGTTACTTACTATCTCCGAGGCACTTACTTTTCGATGCTATAGGGTATTGATGAATCACTGCAGACTCCCTGCTAATAATTAATTTTAAAGTAAAGCATTATCACGTTGGGTAGCAAGAGTTAGCTTGACACCAATAGATGATACACCGGGTTGTTGGTTGGTCATCTCCACCTTTACATTTTACAGACCTGATAACGACTAGTGTGAATATAGACTAATACAGAGCCACCAGACTCCAAAATACTATTAAAATTTTTAATTTAGAGAAATATCTACAAAAACTTTAATAGCATTTCCGACCCATTGATCGAAACTGAAATCTCATGATCTAAGCCGAAGAAGCTAACAACTACACCACAAGGTAATACAATCCATCAACAATTTTGTTTGGAACCAAAACCTGAAAACTACAGGTTAACAGGTACTTAATCAAATAAGCAATCAATATGTTATGCGTAATTATTGGTTTTCCTTTTATATACGTACCTATATAGTTTTTAAAGTAAGCATAATGCACTATTTGAAATAAACTATTTATTGTCATATATAAAATATATCTATTTGAACTAAACACCTACAATATAATAATTACGGTACATTTTAAGAATTCAACAATTTGCTCCATTTTAAAAGTCTTAACTAAAAGAATTCATAGGATTATTATAAGACGAACCGGTAAGCGATGATTTAAAATAGAGGTTTTTGCCCTAAAAAACTCAAAATAACGCAACAGATTTACTATAAGACCGATAAAATAACAAATAGACACGTCGATTTGTGCATCGCACGAATTCTATAGAAGCGTCGAAATGTGTAGGCGTCCATTTAACATTTCGACGCTACTTTTATCGTGTGCCGGTTAGAATAAATAACGATGTCAAAGATTCAAACAACAATGTAGAAAATCCAGTACGTCATTTGATAAGCCTTATAAAATCGACTTTTATTGTTATCTAAAAAGACTCTCGCAATTTAGTTGTATTGAAACATAACCCATTTCCCCGAGTAATAAGAGCACCGATAAAAGAAATGCAGCTATTGTAAATAAATTCGAAAGTTTCCAAATAATAGAGGACTATTCATTAAGATCAAAAGATTATGTTGTGTAAAGTTATCTTCTATGGATATCGCCCTTATAAAGCTTATAAAAATGATAAAAAACTGGATTTAAAACACATTTTCTTTAAAATTGTAGTAGGTACAAAACTTTCGCATGTTATGTAGTTATGTATAAACTTTCTTATTTTTCAAATGTCATAAATAGTAAAATTTAGATTTATGAAGACTGTCTCGTGCTCTAGGGGTTAGCCTATTTGGCTCAGATCATGAGGTCCTGGGTTCGATCCCCGTGTCGGATAAAAAGTTATTGAGGTTTTTTCGAGATTTTTCTCGAAAATCCAAAATCTCAGTAGTAGCTCTGAGTCTGGTGGGTTGTGGGTTACCACGTCCGTGCCTCGGATAAACATGATTCTAAAATATGCAGCGATAAGTGCTTCAATTGTTGTAAATGTACGAGCCTAAGATTAGGAAGGGAACTACAATCTTTTTTTCCTTAAAATAAAAAAAAGTAGCTGGTAACAATATTATACTCTAGTGCTGATACCGGTTACTTAATTTACTTATTGCATCTAACAATAATCTGCATTCTCTGTTGCGAGCCTCTGGACCATTCAATCCTGACATTGAGAATCACTAACAAAATATGACCAGCACAAGCTACACTGTTGCTTAGTAGTAGGTACTTAGTGCAACATTAAAAAAACTCCTATAGAAATTTAAGGAAAAATAAGCTTGCTTAACCCACTACTAGCCTATCTAATGACACGAGTACTCCGTACAAAGAGAAAAAAAATCTGTGCTAACTATACTATCAGATTAGAGATTAGTGATGACACGTGTATTTGGAAATAGAAAACAAACGAAAAAGTAACAGATAGCATACAAGCAGATAAAGAGAGGGAGAAGGAAAGAGACAATCATCGCCTCTAGACGTCAAAGATGTTAACCGTGCATTGCTGCCCGTGTGGCGAAGATGTGATGATTATCTAAACATTCAAACCGGAATACTACACTGACGCTATTGCAGCAGGGAAAGGAAATGCGGTGGTACCAAACTCAAGCAAGACATTGCAGAAATCTACACCTAGAACTTGATTATCTCAAAAAATTTAAATACTCGTAAAATTATCATTACAACAGCTATTTCTAAGGCAATTGTATATTTACTTGCTTTTCTTCTCAGGGAAATCGACAGTGTCAGAGAGAGTAGGAATTTTAATGAGATCTTGTGTTTAAGTATACAGTACATCATTTACATGCAATGATGTAAAACGGTAAAGCCAAACTCTTATGTAAGGTGGGCGCTCCATTGTATATACTTTTAGAATCTGTAGATTTTAATTGTCATTTTTTTGTTTCGTTGCGTGTTAATTATCCTATTAATAAGAACGGGAAGCGGTTATAATATATGAAATAATAAATGCATACACATTTTGGATCTAGTATAATGAGAAAGGCAAGAGATAATTGAGTGTTAGTTATCTCATCTAGCACATTTCTAAGCGTTATATTAATGACACTCCAAAAACACTTAAAATCAAAACTATTACCATTACATCGGAGTTGTGCCCGGGATTGGAAAAGGGCCCGGTTGGCGATTGGCTAGCAACCTATCACATTGTGGGACCGAGATTCTTCGGATACTTGTGGGTGCACTGGTTGTACCTCTGCCTACCTCTTCGGGAATACGGGCATGAAGATACTTGAAGATAATTTCTTCCTGATCTCGTTTTAGAATAGTGATAAGCATCGCAGTGGTATAATTTAAAATAACATTAAGTGCAAACGTGTATTCCGCATTCGTTATAGTGTGCTACGCAAACAGAGGCCAAGGACAACATTGTAAACTGGGTGTGCATTAATAGCGAGATTGCTTTGAATGATAACTAGTGATCTAGGTTGCTCTATCTTTACATCAGTATTCAGGAAATCTTTCGTTTAAAATCTTATTGCCCTTAACAAACAATTAAATTCCTAAAATTAATATAAGTACAGTTTTTATAAATGATTTTAACTCTGTTCAGAAATGTTAATATGCAAAATAGACCTCAACACACAAAGAAGTAAAAGTACCTATGTAAGTTCAAAAAGGAAGTGTTTATTTATAATAGAAAATCTGCAGTGTGCGTTAACTAAAGCTCAATAAGACATTTTATCACTTATTCCAAAAAAAATACATTTTCTTATTAGTAGTAGTAGTAGACCGCGTAATCTATTAAGATTTAAAAAATATTACACATAGCTTTAATATAATGATAATTAATTACAAATTTGCTCGAGAGTGAGTGTGACGTCTGATATTAATTAATAATTTATAATGTGCACAATGTTCCTATACTTCTAGTAACACACAATGTAGACCACCTGTGTATAAGTCCATTACGTTTAATATAAAAATCAACGGAACTAGTTCATCTTGAAGCCGTACAAATAACATAATATACTTATACAAGATATATATTTACGCTCAATATTATATTTACAATTAGTAATTGAGGTTTAGTTATTTATCGAGTCCCACACCCTCTCCATTATACAGACGGTAGAACACATGTTGACATTTAATGACTCTCCGGAGACTAAGGTGGTTTTACCCGCTGGTAAGAATAGGATTGTCGACAAAACATAAGAGTTTTAGTTCAATTCTATTAAATTGGTTTCATAGTCCAGCTTCAGGTGGTTTCTCCGGTGACTCCAGTGCTCCGGACCAAATTTGCGAACAGAAATCCGTGTGCTGTCGAACTTACATTTTATAAGGCATAAGTACATGACCAGATTTGAAGTACCACCTTGCATAAGTCAGTACCCCCATTTTCTTTAAAAACAACTTAGCTGTACACTTTAAATCATTTAATAATTTCTCAGAGAAAGAAGGCCGTGTTCTGAGACAGAAGTGTCTCGGTTGAAAGGATCCTTTTTAGTGGAGTACAGGCTTTTACAATTTTGTTTATCATATTAAAGCAAACAAGCAGATGGGTCTCCTGATGGAAAGAGTCAATCATCACCTATAGACACCAAAGATGTTAATGGTGCGTTGCTATCTTGTGGTGAGGTCTTAATGCCACATACAGAAGTTTACCGTTTACCTCACCCTCGACACGACACGACAGTGACAAACACTGACGCTATTGCGGCAGTAATAGGTAAGGCGGTGGTACTAGACCCGGGCGAGACAATGCTGAACTCTACCATCTAGTAGCCACGATGGTTGTAACTCGCATATCAAATTAGTCGCCTTTTCAAAGGAGCCCGAACCAGCACAGGGTATTTTGCTTGCCTCTCAAAGAGACTCACTTCAGAGACCTCTTTATTCAGAGAAGGAAAAAGGAGAACCATCTGCTTGTACGCTATCTTACGATTTATAGAAAAAAACACTAAAATAAAAATAAATTTTACCACAACTCTATGTGAATTTATTGCTCGTGGTTCGTGATTGGTGCATATTTCAAACGTGATGCTGTTTATGATGTAAACAATCACATAGGAATGTTGAAATCGGTCGGGTGTTTAAATGTGATAGCAATAACAAACTTTGAGACACGTTCCAAATAAGCTAAATTAAATTAACAAAATATTATTGAAGAATAGACCATATTATGTCTTCTTGCCAGGTTGTTAACAAAACGCTAACGATGTGGCAAACGTGCCAATACGTCTTGCCCAAATTTGGTCCTATCCTTATTATAATTACTGTTGCCCGCAACTTTGTCGCGTGACTCAAAAGAGTCAGCATTAGTCAAAGCATTACTTTCTTTTAATTAGTAGGGTAAAAGTAGCCTATGTTACTCCGGGATAATGTAGATTTCCAGGGTGAAAGAATTTTTATAATTAACTAAGTAGTTTATGAGTTTATCCATTACAAACAATCAAATCTTTCCTCTTTATAATATTAATTAATGTAGATTATTCGAAACGTGCTATCATTTTACCCTTTTCTATCGCAATAGCATCAGTGTCTGTCACCGTTCTGGTCTGGAGGGTAGATTAGCCAGTAAGCTTATGCATGTGGCATTTCAGTTTTTTTATAAATTACAGAATATTAGGAGAAAAGATAAAATTTCTTAATATTTAAATATAAAGTGACCAGAACCCAAAGATTGATTTGCGCCTATGCTATAGTAAAAACTATAAGTCAGCTTAATACACATCGTGCATAAATACTAAAATATATGTAGTTTCCTACGGTTCTACCGTACCTACTAATTGCACGCTATTTAGTAGTGAAACGGTTAAACGGTTTTCTCACTATCAGTCTGTTCGGCTTCAGAAGTAAGTAAGTGAAAACTTTCTACTTTCCAAAATATATATCTTGATTTATGTATATTATTTAGGAAACTTTAATAATGGGAAATCGCAAAGTTGTGCATTTACAACTGCGTGCGTAACGGAAATTGTATGTTATCAGCACTTTAGATAATTGGGTATAGATACTCTATTGACTTAGAAATGAACAAGGATGAAATATAAGAGAGTGTAGGTGGTACTTAAGATAGCGATAAATTTAAATTTAATTTGAATTCGCGTAATAGATTCGCAACTACAACACGCGGTACGTGGCCTCCGTTTGATAAGATAACCTTGCCTACCAATTTATTTCGTGCAGTTAACACACCAGCGAACGTGTACAAAAACCATCTAATAAAACGCTTATCAAACTCTAACGATAATGTTACTCTGTAGAATTTTACTTTGTAATTACAAAGCTATTTAAACTAAATTTACATTTACAACTTCAAGCAAATATGTATTTTTTAAAGTTTTATAAGGAAAAAGTTTTACAAATCTGCTGGAATAATTTTTCTTATAAATTGTAAAAAGAATAAATCCTTCGCTTATGACAAAGCTTAAAGGCAATGTACTTTAACTAAGTGCTGATAATAAAAATTAATAACTTGTTGATTTGTTTTTACCTCATTCTCAAAAGGATCGTCGTCTTTATAATTAACTTGTTTTTGTTTATCTCCGCTAAAAGACAGCCTCCTCTTGAACAACTTCATCCTAGAACCGAGACGAGCGTCGCGCAAATGTCACCTCTCACTTCAAAGGAAGATACGCTTCATTATTTATTAGTTGCTTTGAATTGAAGCGCGAAATATAATCTTTATTTAACTTAGATAACTACAATACGCACATCTCGAACAAATAAAATTGCACTAAAACTAGTTACTAGCCATGTAAATGAAAAGTCGCGTAAGAATATTTTTTGCGCCATCTAGACTTTGTACATATGACAAAACACGCGGGGTCACTGGTAACAAACGTCTTGTGGTCGAATACAAAGTGCGGTTAGTCCGCGCGTCCGCCGCGCACTGCTCGTGACATGACGCGCGCCGCCCTGTCGGCTCTACCAGCGCTCTACCGCCTCCGTCACCTTCACGCTAAGACAACACTATATCCGCTCCCCATACTTTTTCACAACTACCAATGTAAACAATCATATACCCCTTCTTATGCATAACAAGCTTACGATGCGACAATGACCGTTATTATATGATGTTTTTGTACTTCGTCCCTCACAAGAAAATAATAGCTATTATATTTAATAACCAAATTTTTGGGTCAATCGGTGAAAGCCAACGTGATATAAAAAGTAGTATCAGTGAAAATAATACATTAACAGGATATTCGTTGATTTACATAATTAAGTTTCACTATCGGCAAAAAAATTGGCTTACAATTACATTTCCTTTTCAATACAAAATAAATCATGGCGTCGAGCTTATAATCTAGTACTGCGTGAAAAACAACATCCGTTGTTACCATAAACATTTTCTAAATTTAGTAGAGCCAACAAGTCTGCATTTGACATTTATGTCAATTAAACGGAACATGATGTGTATAACGTTTATGAGGTTGGAATATCAAAAGATAAACATATAAACTAATAATTTAAAATATCAAGCATTCGTTATTTCGTCCGGTTATAGTAAGCATGTTTTGAATAAAATAATCCACATGACGTGATCACCATTTTGACTAATAGCACCCCGCTATACGCCGAAACAAATTGCAGTTCATGTTAGGTCTTAAATATACCACGCGTATAAACGTGCGTTTTTAATAAATTTATTAATTACTTGCTTTTACCGGCAGCTTTGCTCCCGTTTATATCTTTAAATAACTGTCGAAGTCATTATTAGTAAATAATTCAAATTTAAAAAGCTTAGTTTAAAAAACTGAAAATATACCTACTTTATCATCTACCTACCTAATCAACAATAAAAATTCAATAAAACTATCAATATTTGTAGTATCTACGTTGAAAGTATCTACGTTCAATAAATAATTCCTCTTTAAAAGAGCTTCACATAAAGTACTGTTTTACAATAAGATGATTATAATTTATATCCAACCGGTTTCGTTATCTTATTGTAAATCAGTACAAGTGGATTAATTGATAAATATTGTATTGAAATGGAGTACCAACGATGAAAAGTGTAAAATAAATTCAAGTAAGTGTCAAAGGGATCTCCATAGTAACCAAAACAAATAATAAAATGACAGCGTACGTCAAATAATGACTTTTAGAGACAAATTTTCTAGACCTTGGGTTACGTTATTGTAGTTTTCGTAAGGATCTCTAATTAAAAATAAATAATAACAGTAATTCAAAAATCAAAACAACTTCTAATATCAATTACATATATTCATATCTCAAAAACTACTGAACAAATATTGATGAAACTTGGACTGTCCCCTACGTTGGAATAAACCTAATATAATTAAAAAAGAATTATCTCGATATGGCTTTTAGTTCCCGAGAAATTTGTGGACAAACATACAAACCCCCGTTTTACCCCGTTGGTCCGAGCTCCTACCCCGTGCTGGTTCGAGCTCCTACCCCGTGTTGGTCCAGGCTCCTTTTACCCCGTGTTGGTCCGGCCTCCTTTTGAAGAATAGACTATCTGCCGTTCTGCCAGGCATTTTGTAAGAGGCGAATGATTGGCTATGCGAGTCACTACTATCGTGGCTAAAAGGTGGTAGATTTCAGAATTGTTTCGCCCGGGTCTAGTACCACCACCTATTCGTGCCACAATAGCGTCAGTACTTGTCACTGTCGACCTCCGGTTTGGAGGGTAAGGTAGCTGGTAAACATATGCAAGTGGCATTAAGACCCCGCCGTAAAGATAGAAACGCACCATTAACATCTTTGGTGTCTATAGGCGATGGTTGTCTCTTTCCATCAGGAGAGCCATCTGCTTATTTGTTATCTTATGATATAAAAAATAAATTACGAAATAATAATTAAAGTCATTAAGCAATTATATTTAAGCTGATTTAGACAATTGCTTAATTACTCGTAAAAAATTACATGTATGAAGTTTAATCCAAGAGGTTACTCATTAAGTCAGTCAATAACTGTTTTCGATACAATGATGCTTAGAAAATCATTGACTTTTTATTACTAATTACTATATTAATAATAAGTCAATGTTGAAAATAATATATTGTCTCTCCATACGCTTCATGCATTAGGAACCTTATTTCTTACGTTATTTGCTAACAAGCGGTATCTAATCGTTAGCGGCCACACTTTACTTGCAGGACCAGTCTACCAATACGATTATACGATATAATACATCCGCAATATTCTACCTTTTAAAATAAACCGGAATGAACGCTAAAAAATTCGTTAAAAAACAGCGTGTAGTTTTCCAGTTCCTTTTTTTTGAGAATCAATATTTTTATCCAAATTAAGTTAGGTGTTTAATTAGAAATATTTTTAGAATATCGTGTAGTAGAATATTATTTTTGATAACTTTGGCTGAAAGGTCTTGCAATACAAATAGTGGCTTTACTATTGCATTGCATGTTCGATATTTATATATGGGTGGGTTGGGCACTTCGAGCTTAATAAATAAATGTTTCAAGTTTTTTTTTTCTGAAAACAGAACTTGCCCGAGACATTCTAGTTGTCAATTTGTCACTCCATACTTAATAATTATCTAAATTAACCCTACGTTGTCTAATCGTCAACTAATCTTCAGGTATATAGTCATGATTGTGACTTTTAAGACCAAATATTGAGTTTTACGAATTCATCATTGTAACCATAGCTAGCCCTAATTTCTATCATCATAGGATAGGAACGTACCATTTACATCTTTGTTATCAGTGAGATGGTTATTCTTTCCACCACGAAAACCATCTGCTTGTTTATTTTATCTTATGGTATAAAAATGTATCACGGGATAGCTAACAAGCTGATAGCTTTTCTGATGGAAAGATACCTTCACCTATAGAAACCAATTATATAAATGGTGCGTTGCTATGTTGCATACGGATAGCAACGCACTATTTATAAGTTACTGACTACCTTACACTCCAACCGAAACACGACCGCAATGGAGTCGAGCATTATCACCATTGCGCATCTCAATTAAATTTGGCACTGAGATAAATTATATGATCAAGAATAGAATACTTTCTTTCCAAAAATAATTTTATTTTTGGAAATCTAACATCTACTTTAGAGAGTTTCTTGTAATTGTAGCAAGGTAGGTATACCTATTTTTGGTTGCCTACTTTTACTTCGCAAATAGCACATCTTAAGTAACCTGTATCCACGGTATTTCGTGCAGAGGTGATCACGTGGTTGTTTTCAGAAATTAACAAGAAAATTGTATTGGAGGAAATATATAATGTCATTGTTTTAATTAAAACTATTATCTACATTATATATTTTCTGAAGTATTTAATTCTAGACATTAATAATTTAAATCCTTTCATTATAAAAATGAAAAAATACGAAATGATACTATCAAACAAACCAAAAATATTAAAGACTACAAATATCAAAAAAAAGAAGTCTCGCGACTGAAATGATTTATGTAAGTATCGAATAAAAAGAAGTAATTGAAATAAATTTCTGAGTCCATTTGGCAGCTTAACACTGGTAAATAACAATCAATTACATATCACACGCCAATGAAATATGTATTTGTAAAGATCAAGCCAGTATAACGGCAAATAGGTCATATTATAAATGTGGAAAAACCGAAAGAGTAGGTAGGACAAGGGCAGACATGCAAAAGGCAACTGTACATTAATATGTAAAGCAAAAATCCTTTTTTTGAAGACAATTACGCGAATGGTGGAGTATAAAATTTAGTACAGTTAAAGTTTGCATTGCGGAAGACTCCAGAAACCTAATATTTTTAAATGCATATTGCATTAGAAATACATTGAATTAATAAAAATTAACATTACACACACTACATTCATGTGACATTCCTACATGATAATATACCCACATGTATACTATTTTCTTTACAGCTAAAATGTGTTGTCAAACATAAAAGAGATGTTTAGTCTATGGTCGAATTTCGACCACAGAGCGATCACTAGTTACACTTCTAACATATGGGCTTTAAAAATATACAAGCAAAAAGGAGAGTTTTGTGAGGGTTTTTGAGGGAGAGTTTATTTACCTAGTAATAATTTTAAGACAGTTTTCAAATAGATTAATATCTTTTAATTTAATTATTTTATTTATATCTAACTGAAAAAATCCAGCGATTTTTTGTCCAAATATTTTATTCCCATCGCATTGATGATTTATTCTTTAGTAGGTATTCTTACAGACCGCGGTAGTAGTAAGTAGTAACAGTCTAATTGACAGTTTACCCATGCCTTATTAGTTTCGTACTTTTCGACAGATGGCGTTAGTAATACAATTTCTATAAATACCAATTGTTGTATCTTCTATTTTTTTTAATGTTTATAAAATGGTACTTTTACGATATATAACAGATCTAGATGTTTATTTAAATTACTAAGTTAAAATCTAAACATAAAGGTGTAATATTTTTTAGTTAAATGTACAATACCACAAAAGTACATATATGGTACAATAGTGTTAGAACTCGCTTTGCTCGCTCTCATTATAACACTTTAATATATAATACACTATAGAGTAAAATTGGCTACTTTTTAACCGACTGAGGACAAAGGAATGGTTCATGCGAACGAAGTCGCAGGAACAGCTAGTATGTAACAATAATTAATCATAACTATAAAGGCTATAGCAAAATGTATAGCTGCAAGTAGTTACGATAGACTCAAGATAAGCCAACTGATGTTTTATTGTTATGGTATTCTGTAGGTTAAAAAGATAATCAACAATTTCGACAAATTTTTATTAAATGACCTCTTCATCATCAAATTTAAGAGCAAGTTCTTGCCAAAACCGTTAAATAACTTAATAAAAAAACTTCCTAATTAAATAAGACAAATAAAGGATATAGGGAATTAGGATAGATTATATTTTGCTATTAATGGCTTATAATTTAACATGATTTATGACATTACCATACTACAAATATATGAAACGAAATTGCAGTAAGTATCATCACGCCGGTTTCTTTGCGTGGTAGGCAGAGTTCTATAGACATTACGGATCACTACAATTACCATTTCGTTGGTTGGCAATATGGGTGGTAATCCCCTCGCCGCATTTTACCGACCTGAATAACGATTATAGCCAAAATTAGCCATTACCGGGATTGCTGTCAGCTTTCAGCTTTATATGCTCATCCAAGGCACCGGGATAGTAACACACCACCCGCCAACCTCCGATTTGCCACTGAGACTATGCATTTACGAAAAAAACCTCAATAACACTTTTGCCTTACCCGAGGATCGATCCCGGGATCTCATAACCTGGATACGCTAACCCCTAGACCACGAGTAATAGTAATTGTTTTCAATAATATTTAATCCTAATCATCTATAAACCATAAAGAGGTTAATTATATATTGTACAACAAAATACAGATTACATTTTGTGTTCGCTAACGAAGCGAAGAATATCACGCTACGAAATAATAAAGATTTTCTTGAGGCGTCACTTCTCAATCAATTTATCACTTTGACCCCATCCAATCCAATGACCCTGTCCCTAAAAGGAAATGCCGAAAATAGGTCAATCAAAATTTCTTCGCTTTTATATAAGCTTGAAAATATTCTGAGAAGAAGAATATTCAAAAGACACTTTTACTTTTATTATTTGTCAAAGTACTAAATAATACCTGTTATAAACAATGATACACACATTTATCAATTTCTACTTTTACTTTTTCCTAAAAATAGCAAATTGTAATTCTAATTAAATTTTTTGTCTCTGTACAAACATACCTATAAAAAGATCTAAACATAAATAAATATCACGGGAAAAATTACACGAATTGATTTAATCCCAAAGTAAGCAAATTATTTGGTTGTGAGGTGTCAATCAACGATATAAATACTGAAATACAAACATCTATGCTCATCACACAAAAGTTTGTCCCTGTCCGAAATCGAACTCCAGCCCCATTGATGCGTAGTCAGGTTCGCTAAACACTTGACCTACAAAGCGGTCATACAACAACATATACAACAACTATACGTAAAATTGTAGATACAGTTAGATTATAATCTACCGTAGTCCCACTTCCTACTAATCCTATCCAACTAATCTATATTATAATATTATACATGCGAAAGTTTGGATGTTTGGATGTTTGGATGGATGGATGGATGGATGGATGGATGTTTGTTACTCAATCACGCCGAAATCACTGAACGGTTTCGATTGAAATTTGGCACACAGGTAGATGATTACCGGGAATAGCACATAGGCTACTTTTTATCCCGAAAAATCGAGCAGTTCCCGCGGGATTCACTAAAAACTTTTATA
>DWBA01000264.1:0-14743 GCA_018236825.1 Apodemia zela | reverse complement strand
CACCCATAACACAAGCAAATAATTTGCTTACTTTGGGGTTAGATCAGTTCGTGTAATTTGTCCCGGAATATTTATTAATTATTATTTAGTACGAAATTTAGCATGTCAATTGTTCAATGATCTATGCCTAGTGTCCATTGTGTCCGCTCAGCTGGTGATCTAGTATACCTGACGCATCGCTGGGTGGAGGCAGTTGAGTCCAAGGGGGAGGCATTGGCTGTTAGATTAGACATAGCGAAGGCCTTTGATCGGGTATGGCTTAAAGCGCTTCTCGCGAACCTGCCTTTCTATGGGCGTACCTAGAAGTTAATTAAGTTCAAGGTTGTAGTTGACGGCGCGTGTTCGGACCTTAAACCTGTCAACGCTGCTATTTTTCAAAGCTGCCTGCTATCTTCGACACTTTCGTCTGCATATCAATGACATGAAACGAATTTATACACTTTTTTATTTTTTACAATTTATAAACATACATTGCTATGCAGATGACAGTGCTGGTAATGCTACATACTCAGACCGAAGCGGTATTTCTCGGGAACACGTCGAAGAGTACCGGAACAAGCAAGTACCTGATCGTTGTCTCTAAGCTCCAAGGAGTGGTCAAAACTTGGTCACACTTAACCCGAAGAAGACATGCGCGTTCTCTGTTAAAAAGACACCCTTTGTCGTATCAATGTATTAAATCAAAACTTTATCAATTTTGTTAAGACTTAAATTTATTCTGAAATATGATAATAATATATTTGAGGCGTGTGAAAGGATATGACCGCCTTTGACTTCTCAACACGAATCGTTATTTAATTGGGTATGACCTGGTGAGTAGATGATTATTAGTAATTTCCTGAATATTGCCCAGACCTAACCTAATAAATTCTAAATGACTCTGCTTTCCCAAGTAGTTATATTGAGACACTGGTTGTAAATTAAGTATCAACCTCTTGTTAATACTTATTAATAACCAATCTACATATAAACATGATGCATAAACTATTTACATTACGAATGTCCTTAGCTAGCAGTGACTACTTGACTACTAACCTCGTGTAGTGTGCTAACTCATTTGCTTGCAAACCCAGTAAAATAAATGATTAGTTAGACCACTATACTACGCAACATCACAATTGTTGTAATTTTGTATGTTTAAAATAACGTGTACACGAATTTAGTTTATTGTGGCACGGGTTAACGATAGTACCTAATATTAAGATAGATAGAAATGAAACTAAACCTTATATATGAAATTGGCTTCTTGGTCAATTAAAACACAAAGCGACGCTATCTCAGATATTTGGCTTTTGGTTAGCAATTTAAAATTCTAATTTATTCCAAATTTAGCCTTGTCCAGATGTTTCGAATTTAGTTTTCGCAGCATTTGATTTTTCTTTGACATAGTTTTCTGTCCACAATGTGGAATTAACTAATAATGTCGTGTTATTTACGAAGAACGAGTTCTGTCACAGCACCAGCGCTGTAAAAACTAACAGCTCGTCGCAATATTGTTGTATGTAAGGAAGCTATAATAAAAGAAAACACACGTTTATGGTTTCAACTTTCTCTTTCTAGACATTTTGACCAACAGAGCAAACGTTGTGAGCGGCTGGAGACCCTAGTTCATTTAAATTCTTAAAAGTACCTAATTGTCAAAACAAATCATCACAAACAACGTCAGAGAAAAGTGAGAATACAATTTTAAGTCATTGGGAACGAATTCTAAATTGTTAAATTGTTGCCGCGTGAACTACGTGAAAAGCACAACAAACACGCGTCGAGTACTGCGTTTCATTATCCGTCACAATAACTAGGAGATTTAAAATAGTATCGTTATTTCAAATAGACGATACTGTTTATACTTGTGATGTAAAATGGATCATGTACAATAATCGGTAACAATACAATGGTTTAACAAGGAGAACCACCTAAATCCTGCCCGAAACGAAAATTGACTCAAAAAAATTCAAGATTCTTTATTCAAATAATCCTTTACAGGCACTTTTGACGAGTCGACATTTTTTTTTAAAAACTACTACTGAATCGGACTGCGGCCGCACACTGAGAAGATCCGGCGGAAGAAACTCAGCGGGCTTGTCTTGTTTTCTTTTTTTTTCATAATTAATTACAATATTATAACAATTATCTCCTCTGTGGTCTAGTGGTCCGGTGTCGGAGTTGACTACATGAGGTCCCGGGTTCGATTCTCGGGTCGGGCAATTTAAAAATGTGTTTTTTCAGTTTTCTGATTAAAAAACAATATTGCTCGGATTGGAATAGTGCCCGGTTGGCGATAGGCTAGCCACCTATTACATTGTGGGACCGAGTATCTTCGGCTAATCGTGGGTGTACCGGTTGTACCTCTGCCTACCTCTTCGTGGATACGGGCGTAAAGATACTTAGTTGAATATTACCATTTAAATGGTATAATCCAAAAAACGGCAACAAAGATATTTTAGAAACAGATATTTCACAGTTCACTTATTATCATTGGCACTTGATGGATTATGGATAATGTAGCTTTCTAAAGGTGAAAGAATTTTCGATATCGGTCCAGTACTTTCGGAGCCTATTCAATTCAAACAAACAAACAATCAAATCTGTCCTCTTTATAATATTAGTATAGAAAAGTAAAAGTATTTCTAATTGTTATAAATATCAGAAATGTCGTTTTCAACCAACATGAAATAATAAAGGGAAGAAATCTTTAGAAAATAATAAATAGCGTTATAAACTGAGAAATTCCCAAGCTTTAACTAGTTATATAAAATTAAATTGTTTGCTTAAAAACAATATGTTTTCGTTTTCATGAACAAGAGGCCTCTGAATTTTAATTTCGGCAATTAAATATAATTATACTAGGAATAGAAAACTACCTAGTCTACTTTTATTATTTCTTAATTTATAATATTTATAGTATTTCAAGTATTTACTATGTGAAGGAAGCAAGAAAAATCAGCAGAGCTTGTGATATATGGCACTCGGCTTGTTTCTACCTAGCCCGCAAGGAATCTGACGTGAAGAGATCTATGTATCGTATTTCTATTATTAATCCTGCGTGGTATTTTGTGGTATAGTTGTGTATAATTAATACCCTATAAATTTAGAAAGGATATAGTCTAGCTGTTGTGTACCAAAGTTTAATAAAAAATTGTCCAACCGCGTGGTTGAGTACAAAAATCCGAGCATTTTACAAAGTTTAACTTTTATACTCGTAGTAGGTGTTAATGGGATTTAAATTACAAATTGATAAAACAAATGATAGCTGCCCCACGCAGCATGGATAACAGCGTGATATTTTTATCCCAGAAGATAAAATGTATCAAAATCTACCTACCTTACAAACTTCATCGAAATCGATTCAGCACCGAGTAACAAACATTAAAACTTTCACATTTGTATTGTGTGTAGGTCTAGTCTGATATGTTAGTTCATATTATTTTTATACGTTGAAATTTCCGTAATTTTTTTTATGTCCTTATTTTCGAGTTCTAGTTATAAACATTTATAATATAACAATTAAATTAAAAAATATATTACATTTTGGGATACGGCATTATAAAAAATCTATTTAAACTAGTTTTAGAAAATGGTAATTAACATTTAAAAAATATACATTAATGATGCCGTCAGGTGATATCAAATATAAAATATTTTTTATTTATTTGGGTACAAGATTATTTTTAGATAGGTACTACATAAACTCTTGCGAGTTTTACCGGACATCAAAGTCATCCACACAATATGATTACTTAATTAGGTACATCATATTACAAAAATTAAAGATAAACGGTATATTATTATCAAAAGGAAAATTATAAGAATTAAATTAACCTAAACTTGATTTGTTACCTTTATGGGTATTAGTCGACAACACTATCACAAATATATACCTACATAAATGTATACTGAACTATAATATAGGGACCGAGAAATAGAAACATCTATGTTTAGCCTGGGACGCTTACTACTTAACCAGCAGAGCAGTTAAAAAACGCCAGTCTAAAATTAATATTAATAAATTAAATTAAACCTTAGCAACTATTCGATTAACAATACCACGACCTTGTAATCTTATCTATACTAATCACAATTTACGAATTGAAAGGAAATGTATGATTTTGTGGAAACAGACGCAAGTTGCGATAAATGGTTATTTTATCGGTGAATCCTTTTTTCAGTCGATTGTTCGATAGCGGTTTTAACGGTTGTGATAGTCTGTATTGCCAATATCAGCTATCAGCATCGTTAGGGGAACAGATTTCATCTTATCAACAGGTGAGACTAATATAATCTAGTAGTTATAAACATTCTCACAGGTGTTAGATTAGGGGATTTTATTTTTATTTTATTTGGTTCTGTAATTTGTATTAATACAAGATTATACCAACACAAGATAACTTTCAAGTTTAATTATTTATAATTTTGTGTTTCGAGTACCTACTATTTATCATGGCTTAATTGAATAATTAACACGACGGAAATTGTAAATATTAATTAGAATTATTCTATTGTTACATAACACTTATATCTGTTCGACCGCCCTATTGGTCTAGTGGTCAGCGACTCTTACTATGCAGTTAATGGGGCTCAGGTTCGATTCCCGACAGGGACAAGTATTTGTGTGATGAGTATGAGTTTTTGTTTTTCTGGATATGGGTGTTTATTAAATATATTTCAGTATTTATGTATGTATTTCTATGTACTTATTAGTATAGTTGGCTTACACCCATAACACAAGCAAATAATTTGTTAACTCTGGGGTTAGAAAACCTCGTATAATTTGTCCAATAATAGTTTTTATTTTTTCTTTGTATAACGGTGGCTCAACTCATAACCTAAAACAAAAAAAATATATGTATATTATATTCTGTTTCGTTTCGAAGGTAAGATAGCCAGTAAAGTAATGCATGTAGTCTTATGCTTCTGCAACGCGTATAGCGTCGTTCAATTAGCATCTTTAATGTTTATGGACAGTGATATTTTTATGAGAAGAGCGGTCTTGTCATCCTATGACATAATAAAAAAGTTGCTGTGGCTTTGACTGAAACCTTTGTTCTTAGAGAACAAAACGATGGTGTTTAGCGACACTGATTGCAACACATTTCACGACTTGCTAAAATATCAGAAAATAAGGCGATAGCTTATTTTCTAGTGTAGTACTTAATACTTTCATTGGTCTTTTGAATAGTTGATTGTTGAACAAATTTTGCTTGTGACATTGAATCCCCGCCACACGAATAGCAACTATTAACATCTTTGATGTCTATATGGCATTTTTATCTCTTTACACAAGTGGAACCATATGATTGTTTGTTAAAAGTATTTGGGGAATCCCCTTAAATGAAAATAATTACTTAAGTAAGTATTAGTTAATGATATAGGTAAAAGCCGTGAACTTCATAGTCAACGTATTAATATATATAATTCAAATTAGTTAAATTCGTTTACTAAGTAGACATGTATGTAGATTTTTGTACAAATATTTAGGATAAAACTATATTAATTTTAAAATACATAAATTAATAGCTGTTTTTAAATATCGAATATCAGGAGACTCTCCAGATTTCTACGATTCAACGGTGGTTTGTCAGTTGACAAAATAGCGGTCAGATAAATTCGTCACATTTGCCAACATTAATAACTATGATCATACCAGGGATCAATATAATTGTCTTACTGGGTGAGAAGACAACCGAGTCTTATAAATTAATGATCCAAGCAATCTACCTGTGCTTCCTTCATATTCATAACTTTCTGAATAAAAACACATCAGCTTCGGAGACTTTTAAAACAGACAGCACCCAATCTGATTACATTTTGTTCTCCTCCGCTACCTAGATACCTACATCTACATCTGCACTTTGCTATTTTCGGATAAAAGTAGTTTTTTGTCACTAAAATTCGAAAATACATTTTTTTTTTATTTTTTTTTTATCATAAGGTAGCAAAGAAGCAGATGGGTCTCCTAATGGAAAGAGTCAACCATCGCCTATAGACACCAAAGATGTTAATTGTGCGTTGCTATTATTGTGGCGGGCCTAAATGCCACATGCATAAGTTTACCGGCTACCTTACCCTCTAAACCGAAACACGACAGTGACAAGCACTGACTCTAGGACAATGCAGAACTCTACCACATAGTAGCAACGATGGCAGTGACTCGTTTAGCTAATCGTTCGCCTCTTACGAACTGGCTGGCAGAACGGCAGATTGTCTATTCTTCAAGGGGAGCCCGGTCCCACAAGGGCTAAAATAATTTTTATTTAGAATAACATTTTACCAGTAATTACTTTATGCTTTAGTTATTATCTTGTAATATGAAACCGATAATATCTAATCGCTACATACTTAATCACTTTTGATATTTGACAGCTTATCTAATACAATTTAATAAAGCCGTATATAAGTAGGTACTCAAAGAAATTCACATTTAATTAAAATATAATGTAATGTGTTACTAATTGATTTGTAGTTATTTCTTTGTCGTCTCAATGATCAAGCGGTATCGGCTTTGGCATAGATTTTGGGTTCGATTCCTGAATCGGGCAATTTGTTCCAATTTAATTTTTCTGGAAAACTGAAATTATCCGAGATTGAATGTTGCCCGATTTTTCGATTGGTTGGCCATTGGTCACATCATGGCACTTCATACCGTTGGTTAATCGTGGGCGCACTAGTTGCATCTCTGCTTACCCCTACGTGGATATGGGCGTGACGGTATTTTTAGTATTTATGTAACAGCCCGTTGCTTTGTTGGCGTTCCAGGTTATTTTTTTGATCCATAAATTTTCGGGATAACTTATTCTCCTAATCGGAACACGACAGTGACAAGCACTGACGCAATTGCGACAGGAATAGGCGGTGGTTGTAAATCCGAGTGAAAATTGCAGAACTCTACCACGTACCTTTTTTAATGGCAAAAACTTTGTAAATAGTAGACATATTGAAAATATTATATATTTGTGCATTATATTATGGTGGAAGCTGGTCTCTTCGGATCATTTGTAACCTGTAGCACCCATATTCTTGTAAATAAAGATTCTTTCTTTTTTTTCGAAGTGTCTATCAGAAAAATGATAGACTACTTTTTAAAAGAGGTCTGGACCAACAGAGCACAAAATAGGATAATAGTGGCATGTAGTTAAAATTAAAATGTGTATCTAGATATCTAAGTGAATTTAGTGGTAATAAAAATCAGTGCTCGGTTGGCTAACACCGCTTAATGCGCGGTTACACCTTATCGGAGCCGTATCAAGTGTTGTTCGCTGTATATCAGTTAATCAAATTGGGACCGTATCGATATCGCGGACGTCTTTCGATAGCGCGCCATTTTTATCTTAATTGATTGTCTTTTTTTGACATAATACCGACTTATTATTATACTTTGATGTTGCGAAAACGTACTGATTTATTTAAATTCTTTTTACAGATATGAAACGGCTGACAAATTGAAGGGCCAGACGTCGCCCATATAGGATGAGACTGAACACAAACGCGTGAAGTGAATGTTAATGCGGATAAGTGTGACTTAAGTGTGTGTTATAAACGAGATGCATGGTTTGTGAGGTTGGATCCGCGGTCATGGACATGAGTGGTGAGGGTGGCGGTGCGGGTGGCGCGCTACAGCAGCGGTGGTACGACAGCCGCGTCAACGGCAGCCCGGCCGCCGGGGACGTTAGCTCCGATGCCAATGGAGACGGCTTCTTCCACTCCCCGTTAGAAGGCGGCCACCATAGCCGTGCTCGCTACTACCATCAACAAATGCATAGCCCTTATTCAGCAGCGGTCAGCTCACATGGTAAGTTAATTTTTTAACTATTTTTTGCGTAATCTTTTTTTTGAACATTTTTAATTTTCGTACCAAGTGTTGGATTTAATGCTTAAGTTCTTGGTTTCAAATAAAAGATTGGGCTATTTGTTCTAAAAGCTTTTAATTTTTTTATTAGTTTTGGGTTGGATATGTGCATGATTTATAAATGCTGAATATTTATACATCATAGAACGTAATATCACTGGTTGATTATAGATACATTAGCTGCACATCTTCTTACCTCACAAGAATATAAGCATGGCAATATTATTTTAAGCAACGTTAGGTGTAATTAAAACGGACAACGCTGTAAATTACCCTCATTAAAACTCAGCGGTGAAAAAGTTAACCGAGTATCATAATAATTAAATATGTTAAGAGAGCAGTATTTCGCAAAACGACACTATTAAAGCAAATCGTCGGGACGGCAGCCCGTCCGTATCTTATCGCACATCAGACGATATCTCTCAAAACCTCGACAATTAATTCACCGGACCGGGCAAGTCAAAATCGCCATTTTGAAAGGTGACAGCTTAGGTAAACACGATCTAAAATGGGGTTTGGACGTAAAAGAAAAAATGTATCCTTTTTGTTTTTAGTTTTTTGAGGTTTAAATTTTATGGCGGCTATAAAGTTTTTCGTGGAGACAGGTGGCTGTTCTTTATAATTTAACTACTCATTCGAATGGATACGAAAGTTCATATAGAGCCACGCCATTAAAGGCTAGATTGGCATGCGGGTGACATCCTTTAATTTATTAAATGGTGCGTCGGTAGTGATGTGACACTTAAAAAAACTGTGTCATTTCTGGGAATCGGAACTCGGAATCGATTTCATCCCGTCCGCAGCAGTAATGTGTCGTAGTTTATGTGTACGGGCCCGGTTCGAGTATTTAGCCTGTTTGTAAACCCACACTTTTATCGTGTTATATCCAGAGTGACGATTCGGCTTCTTGTCTCACAGATAATATCTGAATCTGGTAAATTCATTTGTCGACAAGGAACTCGATTATGTACCATAAGATTACTTGAAACATTGACTCTTTTTTGACTTTATGATAATTTAGGATTATGTGGTCATAAGTTTGTAATTTATTTACAACCGATTATGTAAATGAATTGTTACTTACAAGATAAATAAGTCATTTAAATGAAATGTATTTCATATATTTACAAATAAGAATGTAATTGATGGCATTAAATGCTTTGTAAGTAGGAAGGTACAGTTCCACATTAATATTTACTAATATATATTTGTATATTATAATACATGTATATTATAATATCCATATGGTTAATATAATATGGTAAAATAAAGAAAATTATAAATATCAACATACCGATTCCTTTGCGAGGTGGCCAAAGTGATCCAAATGCCAGTAGGCGCTCAGGTTCACCACGACTTACCATTTTGGCGGGTGGTGAGACGTGATCTCCATTACCGCATTATGCTTACATTAATAATTAGCTACTGCTTGTAACTTGTGATTATAAACCCAATTACCCGATTACAAAACCCAATGACACTGCTCAACCCGGGAATCAAATCCGGAGTCCTCCTAATCCGAGCCAAACAGTTAAACAAGATAGTAAATGGAAATTGACAGCCATCGCCTATAGACACTAAAAATGGTGCACAGCCAATTACGTGGCCAGAATGTAAAGCACGTGCGTAGGTTTCCCGGCTACCTTACCTTTCAAATGGAAACATGACAGTGACAAGCATTGACTCTGTCGCGGTCAAATTGGTAAGATGGTGATATCAAACTCGGGTAAAGTTGCGGAACTTTACTATCTAGTAGTCACCATAGCAATGAAACGTGTGACAATTTTCGATATTTTACGAACAGTTAAACTATTTTGCTGAAATGGTCCAGACAAACAAGGAAGACCACCAACGTTCAATTTTTTTAATTCAATGAATAAATCTTATATTATTGTATGAATAAATACCTATGTTTAATCTTTATACAACAATATAATGTTGACTTTGTAATGAGCAGGTTAATGTAGGCATTTTAACAACAATTTTAAGTCATTTCAAATTTAATTAATATGCTAATCATTCTTTGAAAGTGAATTTATGTTTTTGTATTCAAACATTTTTCTCTGATTTAAAGGAGCTATATTTTGTAAAGAATAAAATACAAATTTAATCGTCTTGGATATAAATTTTGAATTCAATTCAAACTTAAGTTCATTGGCACTTATTACTTTGTATTTACTTAGTAATGAAGACGAATAATATTTATAAAAAACATATTATCTGCAGTATTATCATAAAGAGGAAAGGTTTGATTGTAAAATTGTTTGTAATGGATAAACTTAAAAACTACTGAATCAATTTTAAGAATTCTACAATAGCAAAAGTATTCCGAAGTAACATAGACGACTCATATTTACCCCACCCAGCCGAAAAGAGTTTAGTTTTTGGTCACTCAAACTAAGCCAAAGGGCAACAGTTAGTGATTTATAAATAAGATCGATTTTTACATATTTAAAAGTTTTACATTAATATGTTTGTGGTACAATATTGGCGCTAACGGCGTTGGCAAAAATAATGGTCGATAAAAATAATTCCAAATATAACATTTTTGTAGATCCAACATTTTAGTTTTAGAACTTATATTAAGTATTTCAAAATAAATAACATTTCCAGACTTTTAAAATGGTAAGTAGAGGTGCAACGAAACCATAACAAGACATCAGTATTAAGTCCCATCATGTGGCAACTAATAAAACACATACAGTCTCGGTAAGATACGTTTTCCATTAAAAATGTAAAAGTTATTTAGAGCGAACTGCCCAGCCCAAAATTAGAACCCAGGAACTGTGAATATCGAAGCCGGTACCGTTAGATCACTTAGAATATTTTAGTTCGAAGTACATATGATTAAAATAAAAATTCAAAAAAAATATAAATCCTGAATAATTTAATTAAAATTAAGTTCGTGTGAAAATCTTGTTATTTTTTCTTTTTACCGGAGTATTTTGGAATTTAAAGAAGTACAATCATGATCAAAATATTAAACTAAAGTCCGTGGCACTTTGTACCTACCTGCTGCGGTGATAATTGAAGTTGCTGTGTTTTTGAAGGCTAAATGTGAAAATTAGTGAAATACGAGAATTTTTCTTATGTATGATTATACGTATATTGTTCTGCATAGTTTTAAATACGTATTTTTGAATGACTAAAAATTATATTTACAAACAGCTTGTTACATATTATGTATTCAAAATAATTTCAAACATATATTAACACAAGTAAATGGAATTCTTTAATTGCATTAAGAGTAGTTTTCAATAAGTGTCGACGATTTAAATTTAAAATATGTATATAAATGTTTGTGCATTGTCGTGGCGATTGTACGTAAGAATGTTGTCTTTAGGTATAATGGGTGCGATGTAACCCAATACAGGGGGAAGGATTTGACGCGCATTCAATAATTTATGGTTAGGTGACGCGATTGATGATATGGATAAAATTATTTATGTCGTCCCGTGCTGAATATTGATTCAGTTTTTACAACTTTTAATTTTATTACTGTGCCGTTTTATCTAGTTAAGGTTCGCGTTAGGTCCTAAGCTATTTTTTACGTCCAAGCGTTTAATTATAGTTTTTCCAATAAAAGTTAATTTACATATTGCTGTCATGGCGTTTTTATAAAAAGTATCTTTAAAGACTTATAAGCTTGTTAACACGTAGAATATATTTTTATAATGATTTAAATTTAGAAACTTACAATTCTTAAACTAAGACATTTTGAGATTAGGTACTCTAATGTGCAAAAAGTAATATGCATTTAGTATCATAATAAGTATAGTAGAGTTTTGCAATGTCTCACCAGGGTCTGATACCACTACATTACCTATTCAGTGCTTGGCATTGTCGTGTTTCGGTTTGGGGGCTAAGGTAACCGGTAAATTTTTGTATGTGGCATTAACGCCCAGCCACACGAATAGCAATGCACAATTAACATCTTTGGTATCTATAGGCCATCTTATTGTTTCTTATGTAATAACTAAATTTAATAAAATAGGCAAAAATTTAATAAAGTCTCTTATGAATTAAGTTTATCCTGTTTGAAAAGAATATCCGCAAGACCACCGATGTTACCCGTTTAACGATTACATTAAAGTAATTTTTTAAAGGTTTCAAGTCTCACGTTTACCAAATCAAACAATAGCTAGTATTTATTGCATTTCTTAGACTATAGACACACCTTATTACAACTTTATAATAGCGAGCCCAACCTATAAATTGCAATATACCATTAGTATTTATGAAATCTCTTGTATGACTACTTTGTATTGAGGCGATAGGTAAATTTATTTGAGACTGTACCTTTGCAGCAAAAAATAGTTTGTGAACAACAAACTATTTAACAACATATCTATTTTTAGATATTTTGTGATTTACTTTAAAAAATATTTTATGTACCCTTGAGAACCAGAATTGTATTTTAATTTGATATTTCGGTAAATAGTAACGTTTATCAAAAAGGCACAGATATGCGAAGTTAAATTTTTATTTGTAAATGTGTTAATTGTCAATTTTATTATTGTGAGTTAATAATGGATAAAAGTAGTTAACTACCCGTTTCAAAATACTTTAAAGAACGAAGTCCTATTATTGCGAGATTTTTATAATTTTTAAATTATTAAAGGCAAATCAAATCAGTTAATGAGATAGAGGATTTGAAATCCAAATAATGAAGGCTGAATATCGTGTCCTATGAATGGTGATAGATAGCATTATGATTAGCTAAAGATATATACATATTGCAAAACATTGCAGACTTGTGGTAAAAAGGATTTAGCTGTGTTTAAGACCTTACGCTTTTACGCTAACACAATTACAACAAATCTTTTTTAATACCTAGTGAATGATCGTTATACAGTGATTGTTCTTTCAGCAAAAATCCTTTTTTCATAATTATATATAATATAATTATTTCCAATTAGATCCAGCTTAACACACATACCTACATTTTCATTATTCCACAGCTTGTTAATTAAAAATCCACATCAATTGAAACTTCAGATAATGCTATAGCCCTACCCTACAATAAAACGACGTCTAACTAACGTTTAAGCCCAAGTTAATAAAACATTATTTTTCTTGAACCCGTTTTAATTACTTGGTTTTATGACGTAAATGAATTTCAGTCCGGTGTCACTATGCAAAGTTAATTGACTAAGCATTCTTTTTGTGTACTCGTCTGTACCTCTCTACCCATAATAGAGTAACACTTTTTGATCATTTTTCTATGACGGTACCCTTCCATCATACGTCTGCGACTTCTTTTGTTGTTTGCATCTATTTTCATAAAGGTAATTTAAAAAATCATAAATACTAAATTTAGTACAACTGCAACGATCACCGTTAGACTTTTTTCCGTTTTCGAAACTCTTTATATAATTTATATGTGACTGACTACCTCACTAATACCTATTCGCTTTTAGAGCAGAAGTTAGGGTAATTGAATTTGCAACTTTTTGTAAAATGTTATATGTGTATTCTGTAATGTGATTTGAATAGGGACATAGACCCCAGCGATACAATTGCCTCCTCCGAAAACAAAATATACCCACGTACATTATCAACGCACTTTTCTCTTCATAACCATGACATACTTAGGTCAATCGAACAGAATAGTACCTAGTCAACAAATATTTAAGTACAAAAAAACACCCCAATCGATAAAAAATCTACGCTAGTTTGATTAAAAGCTCTTCTAGGGTGCGAAAAAATAATTGTACATGATAATAATAGGTAGGTACTTATACTACGTAAGTCCTTCAAAATATTCATAAAAATAATATATGCACCTGGCGTCAAAGTCATGACACAGCTTTTACTAAAATTAATGCACCAGTTAGATATATTAATATATTTAAATAAAAATGAAAAGGGACTGCCCCTAGTATTGACATCACCCGAGAACAGCTCTACTATTTAGATAATTCTTTGAAAGAATGTTTGTGATAGTTCGAACAAAGTTCTTATTGACAGATTGTAAGTAAAAGTTGCCTAGAAATCTAGAAAATTCTAAAAAAAATTATCATGACGCCGTTTTCCGTGCAACTAGGCAGAGTGAACCGAATGTGTATATACTTTTCTCAATAAAGGGATGAATGATGAATAATACTAGTTTTGTCCCAAATACCTTAACTCAAAAATATATATCCCTTGCGGGACAGGTAACCTGAACCGTAGATCAGAGGAAGTTCCGGTACACTTCTGAAATTCACTAGATTTTCGGTTGGCGAGATGAGTTGTGATCCCCTATACCGAATTTTATAGATCTGCTTACTATTATAGGTTATTTCTAAAAAAAAATTATTAATACTCTTTATTACAGGATCAAAAACAAATTTCTTGAAAAAAATTTACCTAACATTTATGTAAGGCTTCTATAGGATAATTAAGACTATCTGATCATAACGTTAGATTTTCATACAACAATTTCCTAATGTAGTTTAACAATCAATTCTGCATGCTGCAAAAAATCATTGCGTGCATTAGGCTAATGTGTTGCCCAGTGTAGTGTGCGTGAAAGTGCGTGTTTGGGACGGTGTGCGTGAAATACGACCAGCAGATTGGCGCAATTAGTCCGGGGCGGGGCCTGCGCCAGCGCAACGACATCTCCTCCCTACACGCACACGAACGCATAAACAAAACTTTGTTGCCATAAACCATTAATTATTTCCACTATTCCATGCAATTGTGGTTGCGAAAATAAGGTAAATTAACTTTAATTTGCTAAGCAACCCCGGTTGTACTTGCATATTATGTGATTCATATGTTTTAATTATTTAAGTAGGTACATCTCTTTGTTTAATTACACTGCAATATACGAGTAGAACGTTTCCAAATTTGATCTGTAATCCATAATACTGTGCTTTAAAGGATACACTAAGCTGTCAATGTAGGTTATTTAAT
>DWBA01000263.1:0-14757 GCA_018236825.1 Apodemia zela | reverse complement strand
TCTATAGGCGATGGTTGACTCTTTCCATCAGGAGACCCATCTGCTTGTTTGCTATCTTATGATATAAAAAAAACAAATATCACTGGACAAATTACACAAATTGATCTAACCGATACACAAAAAGATCTAAAAAAAAATCTAAAGTAAGCAAGGTATTTGCTTGTGGTATGAGTGTCAGCGATACAAATACGAGTAAATACTGTAACATACATAATAAATATCCAAACCCAGAAATACAAACATCTATGCTCATCACACCACTGTTGTCCTTGTCGACAATCGAACCCGAGCCCCATCGATTCGTATTTTTAAATATTACCATGCTGAGCGATTCTTGCTGCTGGTAATGGTAACTTTTTTAAATCGTACTCATAGATTACATCGTTGTAGATTATCTACATCGTAAAAGAAAATATTAACTCTATTTAGAATATATTACATGCTATAAAAGTGCAAAATTACTTCATCAGTAGTTCCTTTTGGTCCACAACCAAACACATAAAAGAAGAATTAAATCAAAACATTCTGTATTCAACTAGAATTATTACATGTTTATTGAGAATGAAGCTAACCAAGCCCAAGCCTTCCCGGAGACTGAAGATCCCAGGGCATAGACTACACAGAAGAGGTTTGTGCCCCATGGCAATGCCCCAGCTAGCCTTACGATCGCCACCCGACTGTTTCCTGTGCTCATAGATTAACCCACAAAATTTTTCATTTTAACTTATAGATAACTTAATTGATATAATATGTGCTTACAGATTACACCGCGGAGTCTTCTGACCAAGAAAATAAAATTTCATTGTTATCTGAATTCATACATACGTAATATGTATATTTTAAATGTTGTCATTTGTTAATTCCTGAATTAGCTTGTTGAAACCATATCAAACCCTACGGATCTTATATTTTACAGGTCTGCATACCGACAGGTTATTAGTACACACAATTTTTTTAGCAAAGAAAAATAGCAAACAAGCAGGCGGCTCTCGTGATAACTGACTGCCCCGTTGGTCTTTTAGTACGCCGATTTGCCTGCAGGTGGGGTCCCGACTTCTAGTCCCGAGCCAGGCGTTTTTAAGAACTCAGTCAATACTTCTATGCTTCCGAGAGCAAGTAAATCTCTCGGTCCCAAGAGTCGCATACACAAGCGATACTTAATGTTGAGATGTCATCAATCTTGCAAGCTGAAAAACTAGTAAATCGTGAGTAATCTGTTTAGCACAGTTAACTCACTCAATTTACATGGGAATCTGATAACAGAGCTAGATTTAGTCCTTGATTCGGGTAGAGCTAAATTTTGGTTCAGCGCTCTTTGGTCGACACTTTCATAATTCACAAACCGCCGCCACTACCCGCTACGTAACTTAGAACTTCTCAAAAGGCACTATCAAAAATTGAACAATCGCTCTGTCAGCGCCTAGAGCGACCGCTCTACTCTAACCCAGGACGGGTGTTGTGTGATTATATTATTTGTAATAAAAATCTACCTTATGCTATACTTACAGCCGACCAGACACCCCTAGTTCAGAAGTAAGCTCATCTACTGCGACCTGCGCCGTCACGATGCCGGGAGAAACGGCAGAATACAGCGCCAAGGTGCTTCCTACAAGCGCCTTGAAGGTGTTAGAAGATGCACTGACATCTCCGTCACCAAGGGACACGTATTACTTGAAAGTGAAACACGATTCCTGGTTTACTAGGACGCCATCTTTAAGAGTACACTAACCCATATTACTTATATCTGTTGTAATCGGCATTTATTTTGAACGATACACAACAGTTAATTAATTGTTTGACGGAATTAATAACAACACAGTAATATTATCTATGGATCTAACGTCGGTAACGTCATACAACTTGGTACGGCACACCAAAAGAATAGCACAACGGATGGTGATACTGAAACTTTGATCTCTTTCAAGTTACAGTATCACCGTCCGCATCACATTCCAAAAACCATAGACACTATGACCGTGTTGTAAGAAACACCCACATAGACACAGCTGACTATGACCGGTAATCGGTTAGTAAAGAAACCGTTGCGCTGATTTATCCCTTCTAGAAAATCACACGATGCGTTGATGCGTTGCCAAAAACAATGTCTCTTAACATCAGATTTAATCAGCCGACTCAGAAAGGGGCGCTTTCCGTGCGCTGTCGTCCAGGGCGCCCAGACGTAGGGGCGTCAGAATTCATATATATATATATTTTTATTATAAATATTATCATACAGTAAGGGCACCATCTAAGTGACTCGTATGAGGCGCCAGAATGGCTAAGTCCGGCCCTGGATTTCACAATAATTCCGGGACATTTTTGAGGAGGTGCTGATTATAATTCTCACAGCGAGACATGGTTTTTGTGTCTGTGTGAGTGGATACCGATAATAGATGGTACTGCAAACGTCATCTTAACAATTCTTTTAAACTCACTCTTATTCATTTACCTGGTCAAAATATCTGCCGATGTTAATTTTTTGTGGATAACACCTTTTCACCTGAGCTTCACATATAATCTGAGGAATCTCTAAAACACTGCTAATAATGTAATATTCAGTGTTTGTAAATAATTCAATATTTAATTAGAAACTAATCGGATTGTGCCAAATTTAAAATATGTTTAGTGAAACAGATTTCACCACAAAATTCAAAATAATAATTAGGTTAATCTCATGTCGTAACATTCGCATATCATAACATTTAACTGCTTGTCATGATGTAATCGTACCTTATGGATATTAACGCATATTTTTAAAAAAGAAGAAAACAAACTCACGACAAATTTACAATTTAAAGAGTTGTAAGTTTTCGGTTTTATTTTTATTAAAACCAATTTATTACTAAAACGAGATACAAATATCATCTTTCTTTTACATATTTCTTCTAAGTATTCTTCTAAGTAAATGGATACTTACTGACGAACAAATAAACGGAAACACTCGCCATATTCGTGTTCAATTGCATTTTCATGAAAAACGATCATGAAATTTTTAACATTTTAATATTTTAACCCGAAAATGATATTTAGTCTTTCTTAATTAAAGCTTATCAGTTTTACTTGTATTGAATTGTATTAAACTATAAAAAAATATGATAGTTTTAAAATATAATGAGCTTAATTACTGAGGGCAAATACAATTTTTTATATTAATTTTCGGTATCAGTCCTTTCCTGCAATTGAATATTTTAATCATTCATTAATTTAAGTATTTCTCATATACTTGAAACGAACGAACGAAGAAAATTGTCAGTAAGATTCTTACGTTAATTGCTACTTTTAAAAAAATCTTAATTTAATTCTATATAATTTTAATAAAGGTTGCCTAAGACTTGGTTTATTTGTCAGCCACTATAGTACACAAAAATAAAATATTATTTGGCTCAAATTCTGTAGATTTAATTGGTATTTAATAATCCCACCTTATGATATCTAAATTTCTATTAACATAAAAATTACTTATAGATGGCAATCATTAATCATTATTAGTTAAGGCCAATAAAGTTCTATGTTAATACTAATTAATTATTCCTGTTAGTTTGAGCCAATAATATATGTTCTAGAAATATAGCGCATGTAATCTTGCTTTTTGATAAAAAAATAACGCATAATTCATCTAACAATATTGAATCATATCCAAAGAATCTTAAATAACGTAAGTTCTTTATATTTTTACACATTTCATTTTTACTTTATATTTTTTTATTTTATATTATTTTCGACCTACTCATCCTTCATTGGATAGTAGAAGAAGATTGAAGCCCTAAAGTTATATGATTTAAGCAGGACACAAACTATAGTACCTTGTCGAAGCTTGGACGCGAGCGTGTTTGCGACGCGTTACGGATTGCGTCAATGATGCTAGAAAATGCAACCTGAAAATTCCATTAAACCTCACTTTTATGTGCAGGGCCGTATGTGACACTTAAATAAATTAAATAAATGTTTTCAAGGCGCTTGTTTAAACTTCTAGTTATCTTGCAGACTAGATAAAATTATAATTAACTTTCAACGAAGTGGCATATTTTCATCTTCCCAAAAAGTATGTTCTAAATTCGAATATATTTTTTACGTGTTTTTTACCTCAGAATCCCCTCCTTCTTTTTCATAATATTATTAACCAATTAGGAAAATTCTTCTTTTTTTTGGTTCCATATAAATTTGGCGAAGATCACATCCAGTGTTCCATATATTATATACTTTATTGCAGATTTAAAATAACATCTTAGTTGTCAAAGTGTAATTAAATTTTACATTTGACTTAATGTAGATTCTATACAAATGTAGTTTCATCATAATTCGTTAAGTATTTTATGCATAAAATATAACAGATGAAATCCAAATACAGTAGGTATTAGGTTTATAATATACTAAGAAGATATACCTAATCAGAGTTAGAACTGGATTAAAATGTATTGAACAGTATATCTCTGATTATACTGGAAATTTAGTGTAACGATTATAAAATATTTTGTTTCTTTTTTGTTTATATTTTGTCACATTTTACTTAGAAACGGCCCTGACACTAATAACTGCACCAGCAGCGCCTAAACTGAGTTTACCTGAATGACATAAACCGCCACAAGTTTCCTTGATAGCTTTAGCTTTACTGCTGATTGATGATTGCAGTTCACGCGGTGCCAATTATCCATTGGGTAATTAGTTGTTACACTAAAGGAAGTTGCTCGTTAATGTTACTTAACGGCAAGTCCGAGCAAGTATACGTTAAGTGTTCTTTTGTAACTTATATTCTCATTAGTAATGGTTAACAGAGTAACTACTGTATAATCATTATACTTACATGTAAATAATGTTTGTGTTATGAAATAAAAGTATATCTTTATATCTTGTTTTATTTTACCATGATTTAAAAATTCGGATCATTAAAATTTAACAGCAATTATTTCTCTTCGAATAGATGCGGGGGATATCCCTTTCGAAGAATAGATCGATTGGCTTACTGCTAGGCATCTCGTAAAAGGCGAGAGATGGCTAATAATAATAGTCACTACCATTATCACATCATTAGCTACTAAGTACTACTAGGTGGTATAGTTCTGCGACGTCTAGACCGGGTTTTTAGTATCACCGCCTTATCTATTCCTGTCGCTACAGCCTCAGGGCTTAGGGCAGGAGGGTAAGGTAGCCAGTAAACTTATGAATTTGACATTCCATCCTTGCCCCACGTGTAGGAACGCAACATTATATAACATATCTGGTGCCTATAAGCGATTGTTGTCTTTTTCTATCAGAGGAACTATCAGCATGTTTTTTGTCCTATGATATAAAAACCTTGTCATTTGATGAGAAACATCGCAGTAGCAACCCAGATTCTGGTGGTGGTTAGTTAATACCCCTGTGCCTCGAATAAGCATCTAAAGCTGTTAGTCTTCTTTATCGTAGATAACAATTAGTCATAAACGTTAAAGTAATCAAATGTGGCAGGTAGGTTATAGGAGATGCAATACACAGGTGATCTATTCTATGAAGTATATACTATCCACGTACATAGGCGCCGCCAGGATTACTTTCTGGGAGGTGCATCTGCAATTACAGTCTACACATTATAACATTAACTAATATAAAATATAGAATTATACATGTATATTGTATATTAATTATTAAGTAGATAAATGTACCTACTGTAAAATTGTTTATAGACAAGATCATGAACAAATTAGGGTAGCAACCTAGACGCCTTCATTTTGTATTCAAACAGTAACAATAAAAAAATGTAGGTTTTCTACGTATTTTTTTTCCTACCAGGGGGGTGCAAATGCACCCCTTGCACCCTGCTGCCGGCGCCCATGTCCACGTAAGGGGCGAGCGGTTGGCAAAACTAATTGTCACAGTGATCATGAATACTAGAGCTCCGCAACGTCTCGCCCAGGTTTAGTACCAGCGCTTTAGCTATTCCTATCCCAGTAGCGTTTATGCGGTTTAAAGAGTAAACGGTAAACTTATACATTAGGCATTACCATCAAACCACACGGCACTATTAACATATTTGGTGTAGGTCTGTCCCTTTTTATTTGTCGCATCAGTGCCAGTCATCGTCATGTTCCAGTTTTAATGGTAAGGTAGCCAGTAAACTTATGCATTTGATATTCTATCCCTGCCAAACTATCTCTCTAAAATATCTGTGGAGTCTATAGGCGATGATTGTATTTTTTCCATTAGAAGAACTATCAATTTGATTGATATCTTACGATATAAAAGAGACGGGGAGTAAAAAATACATGTTTTCAACAATGAGGTTCTTCTACTTTCAAGTTATCAAAAGTAAGCCATATTTTGTAGTCGTGGACACATGTTAAGTCGCCGCCTACTCCCGTGGTGTCATCTCTCTCTATGTTGCTGATACACACCCAGTATTGCGGGCTGTGACTTCCAAGTGACTGCCACTTCGCAGCAGTGCTCACTGCGAATCGCATATACTCGTTTTGCTTCCTCAAATAATATACTTCATAAGGATATTTTATAGATATAGACTGTATACTTCGTAAACTGAAATTATTTTATTTCTCGATTACATGAGGTTGGCTAGTATAGAATGCCCTTAGGTGTTAAGTTAAACTTATATACATATTTGTTGTGCATGAATAGTAATAAATAAATAAATATAATAATCTAATATAGTATATACTTATCTATATCAATTAGCGATCGCCTGTGGCTGAAATTCGACCATAGATTCAATTATATCAATTATATCAATCAAAAATATATTCAATAAAATCTCTTTTAAGTTTAACAACAGACTTTAGCTGTAAAGCAAATAGTATACATGTGTGTAATTATCATGTACGTCACATGAATGTAGTGTGGGTAAAAATTATTTTTATTAATTAAATTTATGTCTAATGCATTTTATTTAAAAATATTAGGTTTCTGTAGTCCTCTGCAATGTAAACTTTACTGTGCCAAATTTCATACTCCAATTCGCGCAATTGACTTAAAAAGGGGTTCAAAGATTTTCCTTCACGTATTAAAATATAGATAATAGGAGGTTTTAAGCAAAGCTCGGCGCAGAGGGCGCCATCAGTACAAAACGTAAACAATCCGCTGTCATTGTGATCGATATACGTAAATAGATCTTTATAGTTAATATGAAGAGTATAATATATAATCACTACGTTACAAGCAACAAAATTTTTTAAATATAATAATATGACACCCTACGGCCTATTAAAGGTGTATAATTTAAAAAAAACTGCTTCGTAATGTGATGCGAGTTTTAAGGGGAAAAGGATTTGGTGAAAAGGAACGGTACGAACAGTTTACCGCTCCGAACACAGCTCCGAAAGTGCTGCACTCTGGCACTATTATCTCCCATTATTAAATCAAATCTTTATTAAATTTCTATGCGATAAAACCTGTAGTATACCCTCTCAAACATTTTTTAAATCGGTTAAAAATTTAGGAGATCTTAGGTAACAAACATAAACCATACAGCCTAATGGAGGACCTCCTTTTTGGAAAGTCAATTGAAAAGTAAAATTATTGCAGTAAAAGTAAATAATAGTTACCCATAAATCTTTCCACATATTGCTGTTAAATGTTCTTCATCGGTTTGGCCATACACATCTAGATATATTTTCTTTTTTCTTGCAAACCTTTCGTACAAACAATCACGATTTCCAGGCGGTTTCGTATACAATTCTACTGTTAGAAAATCGTTTGTCTTGAATTCCAATATTTGTATTTTATTAGGTCTAAAATCGTATACTTATAGATAATATTATTTTTTGTTGTAATTACACAAAGTAAATATGGATCTTTACGTTTTTAAGTTTTATTGCTGAGTATAAAAATAAGGAAGTGTATTGAGTGCTGCCAGTTCCTAAAAATATTAGTTTGGAGGAGTAGGTAGCCGGTAAACTTATGCATGGTGTGGCCCACAACCCACCACACATACCTAATAACAACGCATAATTACCATCTTTCAAACCGGTTTCAAGAAAAATTAAAAAAAGCAATGCAAGCAAGAAAAATTAAAAAAAATTTTTTTTTGAAATAATTTTCTTGGCTAAAAACACGGATTCTGTTGAGGTCAAATTAAGGGCATATTCCTAGGGTTCCATACTACATACAAAAAATTGGCTATGTATAATGCATAATTTCGACAGTCACCAGAGTCTTAGGATAGACGAAAGTATATTTCCAAACAAATTGAAAAAAAATATTTAGAACGATTTGTCTGACTCAACCAACCAAATAGAAAAAGAAATGAATTGAAGACTTTACGTTAAAATTTCACTTACTTTGGTTGCAATACAGAGTTATTTAAATTCCAATCAGGTAACAAATGTTGCAGTTTTGTGGGTATCCTCGAATACACAATTTTTGGAGACACAGTCTTCAAGTTACGGGCAATATCGTTAATGGTCTCCAGTTCTACTGACAAACACAATGCTATGTGACCATGTGCGCCTTCTTCTTGTGGAAATGAAGGACGATCATCTGGAACCACAAAGTAACATAAGTGACCGTGAATCCCTTGATCCTGATGAATGGTCTAGACTCTAGACTCTAGAGATACCAGCTTTGGTGTGTGGTCCTAACATTTAATCCCGGGTCAAACAATTAATTCTCAATAAAAACTTTTTAATCAAAGACAAATTTGACACAACTGGATATATCTTTAAGGTAAGGTCGCTTGTTCAAATCCAGTCTTGTCAACATTTTCTTTATTTAAAAAAGTTTTTACGTTTTCCCTTGCACGGGATCAGTACTAAAACACACAAGTAGGTATATGGTCATTGCCTGCGACTGGATAATTGCCCGATTTGTCCATATATTTTTTGCCCGATTTGTGTTACGTGTCACCTCATGAGACTTTATACCACTATCTACTTATGGGTACACTAGATCATAGAGTAAAGAATCCTTGACTAGATGCATCTTTTTTGGAGATACGAGTGTAACGGTATGTAACAACAAATAATATATTATGTATAAATACTGTAACATACAATACATAATAAACACCCAAATCCAGAAATACATCTATGCTCATCACACAAATGTTTGTCCCTGTCAGGAAAAAAGGCAAAAACTATCCAATCCAGTCACTACCGTCATTACTACTAAAATATAGAGTTCTACAACGTCTAGGCCGAGATTATTGGTACCATTTTACCGTCATCGTATTTTGCCAAACTGTTACACGTGGCATATTACGTCCCAGCCACACGGGTGGAAAAGTGTCTCTTTAGTCGATTGGACCCACACCGATAGGACCCGCGGGTTGAATCGACCGAATGTTTTTTTAATCACGCGATTGGACAAAGAGAAAAAGGTTTTCTTTTACGTTGTTATTTTTCTTTAATCTTTTAGTTTTGCATATTTAGAGACAATAGGGTCCAATCGACCAAAAAGCCTTCTTTGGTGCCTGTAAGCAATCAATCTACTTGTATGCTATGTTATGTTATAAAAATACACAATGATTGAAAACTGAATAAAATACTACTTACCTTGTAAATTCACCAAATTAGGTACAGAGTGTTCCAACCAAATCCCAGTCGTTTCGCCAGCCATCAAAACTCCACGAGACAAGGATTTTATGGAACCTTCAACTCCGACATTCTTATCATACACAATATATGCCAAGGAATCCGAATATGTAGGCTAATAGAAAAACGGTACACAAAAATTTATTAATATTTTTGGCTCTACTAACAATCGAAAAACTGCTTTGAACTTCTAGAACCTCATCTAAGAATTGGGTTCTTCAAATCTAATATTAAGCATTCATTTCTATTAGATTTCAATATAAACAGGGGAATAGGCACTTTTGGCTAACACACATCACACATACTCACTACACAAAACACATACATACGCACACATACATACGTATTCACAGATACATTTTTATTATCATCTTACCTAAATATCATCTTACAAAACAATAGCTTCTCCCCGCGACTTCGTTTGCGTGTCCCACACACATTACTTCCTTTTCAAAGTAGGGTAAAAAATAGTCTATGCTACTCCGTGATAATATAGGTAGCTTTATATTGGTGAAAGAATTTTAAAATCGCTCCAATAGTGTTTGAGTTTATCCATTACAAACAAACAAAACTTAAATCTGTATAATATAAGTATTAGTAGGTATAGATACATATATGACATGGTAAATAGTTAAATTATTAAAATTTTCGTGAATCATGGCTAATTAAATAATTATAAAACAGCTAATCCCACGGTCAATCTGTGTAAGTAGTAGTTAGTACTCACAGACCACACAAATACTAATAGACACGGTATTGGGCGGAATTCGGGAAACGCGTAGTGGCTCATATTTGGCTCATATGAGTAAATGCTTGTAGGGTTCATTAGGGTGAGTTAGACCGGAATCCGGGTCGAGTTCCCGTTCTCGTCCCGTCTCGCACTTAACGGGTCACTACCGCGATCTCGTCCCATTATATTCGGACCACATATAGCCTCCACCGATTGAACGTATGTTTGTTTACTATTTTAATTATTTAGTGGTCAATAGTTATTAAGTACAACTCGCACGCATTAACATGACACCTGGCTTGATACTGTACTTGATACTCCCCTTGCTACCCCGCGCGGCGCCCTGCTGTCGCCGTACGAGAGCAGTAGCATCTTTGTCACCGTTGTATGGGTATTTGCGCTTCAAAATTGAAAAACCTTTTTGCCCACTCTACTTTGCACAAGAGTAATTTGAGTCAGGTGTCATGTTAACTCGAGCGAGTTGTACAACAAATATATCATATACCCCATTGATTTATTATTACAAGATACGCCACCTACGCACCAAACGCGTGCCGTAAATTGGTCCTAATTGTGACCAATGCTGTCAGTCGAGCTGTAACCTGTCATTGAGAGCGCGCGTGACGACTACAACTAAAAAAAGTTAAAATGACTTCCTGTGTGTTCCGAAAGTGCAAAAATTACGACAAAAAAGTTAAAAAATATGAAGGGATATCACCAATTTTTTTGCTTATAAAGGTAGGTTAAAGAGAAGATTTAGTGGGTACCTCTTACATACGCTCTCTATCGCGCCTCTATTTGTGGTCAATGTGCTTTGTCTGAAATATTTTATCTATGTTGTTAATTTTTTAGTTTTGTAAAGTCATATCAACCTGTATATATGATTTGTTAATCCTGAGACACCCTGTATAGATATAACGTTGGTGCTATTGATAAAGAAATAATGAGTGTCGAGGGATCAACTGAATCAAACGACGCTGTAACTCAGACGCTTTTATCTCGAGTATTCGTATTTTATAGAATGATTTCGTGCCAAAATATCATAAGGATCATAAGTTTCAAAAAGAATGTCAATGAGTATGAAAACTATTGAAGAGATACAAGAAACTTTATGATTTTCTACAAACTTTATATTCATTTTAGATAAAACTAGGTTTAATAAATAAAACATAGTTTTTTTATCATAAGATAGCAAACAAGCAGATGGTTCTCTTAATGGAAAGAGAAACCATCACCTATGTACATCAAAGATGTTAATGGTGCGTTGCTATCCGTAAAGAGTGACGGCAATGCCACATGCATAAGTCTACTAGCTCCCTTACCTTCCAGAAAGGAACACAAAAATGACAATCACTGACGATATTTCGGCAGGAATACGTAAGGCGATGATATCATATACCCGGGTGAGACATTATACGGAAATCTACCACTTAGTAGTCACGATGGTAGTGACACGTATAGCCAATCGTTCACCATTTACTACCTGCTTGGCAGAACGGCAGTTGGTTTAATCTTTAAAGGAGCCCGGAACAACGTGAAGAAAAAAGGACACTCGATATGGTTTGAGATAAAGAAAGAGTATTGAAAATATTACCATTATTTATTTTTCGTTTTTCCAAAATATTCTCCTTAACTTTCTATACAAAGTTACATTTACCTGAACCAACTTGGGAAACACTTTTTCCAGTCTTGATCCGATGCGTCAAAAATTGCTACTTCATGGGCAGCCACGTCTTCTTCAGCAATCGAAAAAACTGGCCTTTTATTTTATCTTTTTCTGTCGGGAACAAAAAGTAATCCCAAGAAGCTAAGTCGAAGCTGTAGGGTTAGTGAGGTAGGGTTTCAATATCAGAATCCTCAATAAACGCCTTTGTTCCGAGGGACATATGTGAAGAGGTGTTGTAATGGAGCACGATTCCCCGAAGTTCAGCTTTTGTTCTCTTCTCTCGCACGGCTTGAGTAACTTTCGACAATGCTATTGTAGTGTACCCATCCGAGTTAAAAGACCTTCAATTTTCCGGTATAGTGGACACTGGACAGTTGCGGTTCACTCCGAAAATTAAAACGTACAACAACAACATATCTTAACGCCAGATCCCTTACGGGGTAGGCAGAGAAAACTGAGTTCCATATGTCACGATCCTTGCAGATTTGTCTTGCTACCTCCACATTCATTACCCTTTTCATACATACACGCTGGTTGCGAAGACTCTTGACACCACTGTCGGACAGTACTCGGTCAATCTGATCATGATATGTCAGTCTTGGTCTTTCCCGGTACCTACTTCCATCCACATTCGCATTGTATATCTGTTTTGTTAGCCTTTCATCTACCATTCTTTCTACATGTCCAAACCAACGGAGCATGCCCTTTCTCATTTTTACACCGACACTTTCTTTCATGCCTAATCTTTCTCTCACTTAAAAATTACGAACCCTTTTGAATGTTTTGAATGTTGAATTAAAAGGTCTTGCCTCTAAAGACTTCCATATAACAAAATATTTACATTTAAACTGAATTAAATTGAAATATAATCAATTCTTTTGAATGTAACAATTGTCCGTTGAAGCATTCATGAGTTTTCAATCTTTCGGTAACACTCGTACATCAAATAGAAGGCTCAATACGTCTATTCAAGTCATTCAAGAAAAAACAGTCGCCTTTCAGGAATTTAGTGATTTATGGGTAAACCGAATGCCGTAACGTTGGGACTGGCGGTCCGAGGTCTTTTTTACTACAGTATATATTATTATCTAAGCTGTAGAGCAGTTATCCAACTTAATTCAAATATGTATGTAGTACTCGACCGGGTTTGGTACCACCACCTTATACTTTTAAAATGGCTTCAGTGTTTGTCTCTGTCATGTTGTTGTTTCATTTTCGTTTCATTAAATAACAACCAAATCAGATGGCTCTTATAATGGAATGAGACAACCATCGCTTATAGACCCCAAAAATGGTAATGGTCTATTGTTATCCGTGCGGCGGGTGTTAATGCCACATGCATAAGTTTACCGGCCACCTTATTCTCCAAACCGAAACACGACAGTGACAAGCATTTAAAAGTGAAACTGTTTTATGTAACCTCCGGGATGCCACCGAAAAGAAAGATGGCGACTTAATAAATAGGTAAAACTCACCGAAGGTCCGGACTACAAATAATTACCACACACTTCCACGACCCTTCCACCCACGTCAGCATTAAACACAAAATCACACAATTTACATCCCAGTTAGCTCGTCAACTGTGGAGTAATTTGTCATACCGGTCATTATATGTCTATAGATTATATTCGTATTTGTTCATAAAGTGTAAAACTATGGATATTTTTGAATCAATTGACGGTGAAGACTTTCGGCCAATTGCACTAACATTGTCTTAAGTTAGGATAATCCTAAATAGTATGCTGTTATTTTTTGCCTTAAATGAAAAGAATGTGACAGCATGCTAATAAAGATTGTCCTAAGCTATGACAAGGTTAGTGCAATTAGACATTTATCAATTTTAATAAATTATGTTTCTTCTTTTTCTTTGTCAGTTACAGCCTTACACCGTCTGTTTTTTTATTTTCAATTATTTTGCGATGATTTGCTTCTAATTTGTTTATCAATCTCCTTTCATTCAAATTAAAATTCATAGAACGCTCGCGTTTCACTGTATTTTCCATGTTAAGATATAGCAACAGAAACCAGAAACTATTCGAAAGAAAATAATAACAAAGAGCCAAGCTGACAGATTATAATTTAGGTTGTCATGACATCTGCTGCTGCATCATAACTTCGAAGTTCTCTATGTCTTTCTAAAATCAATAAACGTACATAAGCGCGTTTCGCTCTCGCAGACACGTGCAAATCTAATTGAACGTTATTTGTGCTTTGAAAAACTCCAACATTTTTAATTGTTTAAATCTCAGTTACAGTTATTGAATAGTTAGCTAAATGACGTTTTAAATGACATTGGGCCTAAATCTACGAGTATGAACTTGAATTAAAAAGGAGGTATAGTAATATTTTATTTTACGATCACATAAGCCACCCCTACCTCCGTTTAGGCAGGCCTACTTCAACGCCTATTACACTACTCAATTTCTTGGGTCCTTCTCGGGTGCCCTATTTCCTAGTCAGGATGCCGCTATATATGGGTCACCCGGACCAACACAGGGTTTTAATTTGTTTGGTTTAATAATTTGTGTTAGTTCGAGCCTCTTTTGAAAAACAGACCACTTGCCTTTTCAGTTCGTGTTTTCAGTTCGTGTAAAGCGAACAATTGAGCAAATCAAATCAGAAATCAAAAATACTTTATTCAATGAAACTTTTTACAAGTTAACGCGGCCACACACTGAGAAGATCCGGCGGAAGAAACTCAGCGGGCTTGTTTTTTTTTATATATCTGTTTTTTTAAAAGTAAAAAATTATACAATTTTAAAATTTAAGTTATACAATTAAGTTATGTAATACTACGAGACAGTTGATATGAGGAGCAATTAATCCCATGCCTTGTTGTCATCTAG
>DWBA01000262.1:0-14798 GCA_018236825.1 Apodemia zela | reverse complement strand
AAATATTTTAAAACCGTCTTGGGAAAATATCTATTTAGCTTGCAACATTATTCGAGCCTTTCTCTGTGTGCGAACGTAAGTAATTACAAGAAGCTCACGCACACATCGCTAGTGTTTTGACTTAAACTGTAAACGAATCGTCGTATGAAATTATCCCTCTATGCGTTATTACTCTAAGACTACGATATTCATTCAAGATATTAGGTACATAAAGAGATTATGCCGTGCGATTGGACAGCATCGCCATATGTTTTGTAATAAAAGCAGCTGCATTTGAATCGACGCTTGTTTAAATTTTCTACCTGGACAGGTAATAGAAGCAAGTCGAGCAACAGGTAATTTCGAATGAGGGGAGCTCCGCTAGTCGACGTGCCGCCTGGGGCAGCCAGCAGAGAAATCTTCTTTTATACCGCAGAGTTTCTAATATTTCTACCAAAGAAATGTATTTCTACCAAACTACAAAAGTAATAAGTACCTATCTTATAACGTTTTTAATCGTCGTTACTACGTAAAACTCTAGCGTTGTTATGCTTATAATTACTCGTACTTGCTCTCTTTCTATTATTTTACAATTACATTTCATATTCATGAAATTAAATATTACCGATACTTAGCTCATGAAATCAATATGTATAAATTAAGAATGAAGATGCTTTAACCAGTGAAACCAGTAAGATTAAACTTTAAATGTATATTTGTGTACTTATATTAAAAAATCAAAATATTAGTCTACCCGTATGTTGCCTTTTCGTAGAGCATATTTCATAATTAAATGGGAATCAAGTTTTATTCAAATAAATTGGATAATAAGCTGTTTATGATCTGAGTCAACTTCTAAAAGTCTGAACTTGTTTACATGAAAATAACTTAATTATTTCTCACATTTTATGCCTTAATTGCTAAGGTGACTTTTGGAAATATTTTATATGATAATATTTATAAATACTATTTTTACAGACATAGCATACATGCTCCTTTTGGCATCGACGATCAGGAATTTTTAGTGAGTCTGCGGTCCAACACAGCATCTAAATCGCGTGCTTTACCGATTCTATCGATGCTGCATCGGGATTTTACTACTTCCTGCGTTCGGACGCGATATCGGAAGCGTTTTAGTGACTGCTCCGATGCTGGACCATCTAGGCTACTCTTGAACACAGATTTGAGATTTAATTTTTGAATAAATCAATTTTGAAGTATTTCAACAACAACGAACGAACAACAAAGCAACGAATAAAAGCAATAATGAGGTGTTCCAAAAAAATTCGGAACCCACCGCCGAATTTGTAGCCGAATTCAATTCTATGGTTGTCTAGAGTAACGAAATACTTCTAAATTGATTTATTCAATAATTAAAACTCAAATCGCTTTTCAAGAGTAGCCATTGCTGGTCGGCAATAGTGTTTGCCATTCGATAATTAACTGTCGACGGTTTAACCGATTTATAAAAGTATTTTCTGATTCTTGATGATATTTCATACTTAGTATTATAAATATAATTATAATCCATAGCAAGGATGTAGCTTCGTCAAGTACAACATTAGTCAAACGCCGCGACCGGCATCCACATGTGTGCGGGGCCTAGCGTTATGTTCAGTCGCGTTATTTAGCTTTCGAGTTGGGACTCAATCGCCGAGTTTGGTGTTTTTAATAGCTCGATTACACCTATCGAGTAGAGTGGCGAGACAGTGCCCCAGGCTATTAGTGTGCGGTGTGGAGCGTTTGGTCGCTGTATCCAGCTTCCATGCTAAAAATGCTTATAATTTTATAAATATACATACAATAAAATAATGTATAACACATTATGTTGTTACACGAATAAAATTTATACTTAAAAAGTCAGAAATTTTGCACATTCTTACAACATTGAACCCCAACTAACATTCAGGACTAAATAGAAGTTTTCAGAATAAGAAGAACAAAGTTAATAAAAGTGCATGTTCATGCTAGTACATCTTAATTTTATATAGGTAGCTAGGTATGTGCAATATAAGCTTGTGTACACAAAGAACCTACTAATTTAGTTTAAAAATACATAAACTGGTAGCCCTGCCGGCAGCGGCGCGTTATCTTCGGAGCTCGACCGTCGGCGCTACTCGTTCACTAGCCGCGACGTTCGTTCGTGAATCGCGATTCGTCATTTGTTTCGTTCACCTTCGGCTTCTTATTGTTGTCAAAAAATTAGTTATGTTTAGCTCGCTGTAAAATACGCACGTCGGTTTGCGCGCTATTTTCAAACAAAACTTTCTCGCGAGCGATATAATCGTGGTTCCGAGTTATGTGTGTGAAGGCACGCTTCATTAATTTTCCAACTAGTCGTACGTGACGGTGCCAATGTCTCCCAGTCTGGAAGGGATCATGTTTAACAGGAATGCGAACCTGTCAGCGCGACGACCGTTGCTCGCCGAACCACAAAAGCCTGTTGTGGTTCCCCCAAGAGCACCACCGCGCGACTTCGGACCAAATCGACCTTTACCTTCACCTAGGACTTTCCAAACAGATCGATACGGATATCGGACTGATTATTGGAAACCTTCTAATGTGGAAATCGAAAGAAGATTACAAGAGACACGAGCGCGAGAGAAGATAGGCTACTTTCAAGACAAGATCACGCCGCCGGAGTTGAATTTAGATCGTAGGGAAGCGGAATTGGTTTTTAGATTTGATCCTCATACTTCCGCGGACTATTTAACTCAATATCAAACGCCAGTCGTGCAGTATGCGAAGCCTGCGACGCCTGTAAACGGGTTTGCGAATCGCGTGCCGGAGAGAGATGGCCCCTTTGTGTTCGGTGTGCACAGTCCTAGCCAATTCCCTATTCCCCGTCGAGATGAAGACGATTACGACTATTCCGAAGTAACTGAAGATCGTCCAGTCACGCGGGATAATGAGTCTGGAGATTTAAATTGTTGTGATAAAGTGAATGAGTGGACAGTAAGGGATAAGAAGGGTCGGAGGGTTTTAAACCGCATGTTTCAGATTAAAGATAGAAGGAAAGTGAAAGGTGGTAATAAGGAAAAAATTAAGTGTGTGTTAGTGGGTGACGGAGCAGTGGGAAAGAGTTCATTGATAGCTGCGTATGCGCAGGATACATTCCGGGAAGAGTATCAACCTACAGCGTACGACACATTTAACGGTAAGCATTGATTTATATCACTTTTATATATGTATGTGCATACTAGGTAGTAGGTAGGTACCTATATTGTTATATTAAAAAAAGGAATATGTAGTTTTTTTATATTATAAAATAGCAAACAAGCTCTCCTGATATCAAAGATCTTAAAGGTGCGATTGCTATCCGTGTGGCGCGATGGCAATTCCACATGCATAAATACACCGGCTACAAGGTTTTTTTTGTACCTGCCCCTCCAAACCGGAAAAACAATTACAAGCATTGACGTTATTGCGACAGGAATAGGTATAAGGGTGGTACCACATACCTACCCATGCGAGACGTTGCGGAACTCTACCATCTAGTAGTCACGATGGTAGTGACACTTATAGGTACCAATCGGTCGCCTTTTACGACCTGCCTAGGAGAACTGTAATTGGTCTATTCCAACACGGGGTAATCAAAAGAGTCCAGACAAACACGGGGAAATAGAAGGGAACGCACTTAACGAAAACGGAAAAAATCGGAAGAACCTGTATATTTTTAAGCCTTTTAAATAGGTACAAGAGTTTTCTGTCTCAGCCGTCTCGCAACTTTTGGTTTAGAAAATGCAAGTTTCTCCGTAATGAAGAAAGCTTAGGTATGTCTTGAACTTATTATTTCCGATTGTCGCCTAAGAAAGAACTGCCTCGACAGTAACCCTGCTACGTGTTCGGTTTAGATGATTAGGTCTCGGGTTCGATTTTTTTATCAGAATAGTAAACAAGCACATGGTTCTCCAGACGGGACAAGATAACCATCGTCTAAAGACACCAATGATGTGTGTGGCAGGTTTTACTATGGTGAAATTCATTTAAAAAGTATTTAAATACCTAGTTTGGTGCAAGCTGACCTTAGCTAACTGCTAATGTAAAATTACAGCGACATGGGAGTGCCCTCTCATTAATTTAGACGGATAAGTTGCTCCTTCTACTTGATGAGTTAAATTTAATTTATCAACAGTTAGGTATAAAATAATATCACGCCCGGTTCCCTTGCGGTGTAGGCAGAGTAAACCGAACGTCTTCCGAAATCGAACCGAAATAGACTTCCCGGTTCACCACGATTTAGCGGTTGTCAGTTGGCGAGATGACTGGTGATTCCCATAGCGGCATTTTACCGACCGCATAACAATTGTCGACTATTTCTAGCGATAAACCGGGACCGACTTTTACTTGCTCATCCGAGGCACGGAGGTGGTAACTCTCCACCCCTTCAGAGACTCCAAGCTGCTACTGAGATTTATTAATCAATATTTTTTTAATTAAGGATAGCTATGAACATATTTTGATAGGCAATTCACTCAAGACGTATTTGTCTATGTATGAAATATGATAAAAACAATGTTTCATACGGTAACAGATGGGTGATTTTTTTTTTATATCCTAAGATAGCAAACAAGCAGATGGGTCTCCTGATGGAAAGAATCAACCATCGCCTATAGACACCAAAGATGTTAATTGTCCGTTGCTATCTTGTGGCGAGGTCTTAATGCCACATGCACAAGTTTGCTATCTTATGACACAAAAAAAAACTAAACCAATATTGTGGTTATTTAATCACTATGACAATCACAGCATACCCTGTATAGTGTATTTTATATCGGTGTACATACAAGTATACACATTCATGATTTCAAAGTGAAAAGTACGCAAGGTAGGTACGTTGCGCAGAAACAAAACGCTTCTTACTTCAAGTTTGTGCTAGTTTAGCTATTAAAATTTCCATATCTTATTTATTATAAATCGATACTTAAGTAAACTCCAATGAATTATTTGCATTACTATTAACAAGGTTTTAAGGTATCAATAAGGTTAATTTATTTTAAGTATTTTAATTTTAGTATTAATAAGGTTAATTATAAGATCGCCTCTGTGGTCTAGTGGTCCGGTGTCGGCTAGTTGACCGCACGAGGTCCCGGGTTTGATTACCGGGTCGGGCAATTAATAGTGTGTTTTTTCAGTTTTCTGAAAAAATTAACATTGCCTGGGATTAGAAAAGTGCCCGGTTGACGATATGCTAGCCACCTGTCACATTGTGGGACCGAGTATCTGCGGGTAATCGTGGGTGCACTGATTGTACCTCTGCCTACCTCTTTGGGGATACGGGCGTGAATATACTTACTTACTTAGGTTTAATTAATAACAAAAGTAAAATAAATTAGACGAAAACGAAAGCTCTAAAATATCCTACTCTATGCGGCTTCTACTACAACGTATTCGTACTCTGTCTGTCATTTCCGAGGGCGCCGGGGGACAGACTGGGATAGCCGACGATTGACTTGTCAGAATATTTGAATTTTAATTCCGGGCAGTAATTATGCAACGGCTTGTTTATTTATTCATAAGCTTACATGAATTTTAGATGTTAACTTAGCATTGTATTATTAATTATAATATTTTAAAGAGATGGGAAAGTTAAGTTAATAGTGAACAGGAATACGCTCGTCTACTTGCCCAATAGATGCTGATTCAAATCTCTATATTAGTTCCTAGTTATTATAAGTTTTTAACATACATAATTTCATGAACATGTTTTTATAGGAACAAATTGTATTAGTAATTATTCAAGGAATTATAGGGTGTTTTACAAATAATAACTTTTGAAATTTGAAGAATTTTATTTGAATTCGTTTATTTAGTCGAATATGGGTAGGTACCTAAGATGGAATATTTCGACTGGATATAAGTTTTAACCCAAAAACGCGGAGAGTTATAAGGATAACTTATGTATCCGTGTATTTATATTTGTATGTTCGCGGCATTTAAGCTCTCAAACCGAAAGACTGATTTAAAAGTGTATGCCTATAAGTTTTACCAAGATCTAGCCATATTCGCGATATTTGATCTCTTGGTAATTGTAGTTTGCTTCAAATGTAAAGGTCGACATTTGCTTTTATGTAAAACAAACAATTTTATACGGCCTTACCGAACCATTAGTCTGTCTTTAGAAAACTAGCTTCAAGGTTCTGGCTAATCTTAATAAAGTTCTAATTAAGCGGAATCGTAATACGTAGCAAGAAAATTGATCTCTACGTTCATAGGAGCTTCATAGTAAGTGAGTTCCTAGTAAGATGGTCTCTTGACACGGCATATGAAGGTAATGGTATGGAATATAGATGATTAATTTTTCCTGTTGAAATCCAAATCATAGCCGCGGGTTATAATACGATTAATGAATATAAATATCTTCACGCCTAGTCATTACAGATATTTAGTTCCTGAGTTCAATTTTTTGGTTGACAATTTATTGTAACTCATTTTATTATAAACGTAACTTGGTCGAGAGTTTCAAACCATGGAAAATTGCATCATATCAATAAAAATAAGTCGAGTATAGAATGTTATGACAAGCTGCAAGAACAAATTCATGTCCTTAAGTTTCATCATCACGCCCGTATCACCGAAGAATTAGGCAGAGGTACAACCAGTGCACCCACGACTAGCCGAAGATACTAGGTCCCACAATGTGATAAGTGGCAAGCCTATCCAACCAGGCACTAATCCAATCCCGGCAAACGTTATTTTAATCAGAAAACTGAAAACACACTTTTTGAATTTCTAAACCACAGAGGCCATATTTTTACCATTAGGTATTCTGTGCTTTATAGAAACCAACATATAAAACACCTAGAAAAGGCATAAAGCATACCTCAGTACTGCGGTAAGCAGATTAAGATTTGAGTGCTACCATCATCTTGCCTTAAGGAAGTCCTTAAGTTTTAAAGGGGTAAACTTTACATTCAACCAGAAATTTAAAAACTGTTCCTGCACCTAGTATAATAGGATTGAGTGGATAGGTATGCAACACGAAAAAGTTTATCTGCATCCGTAATCGAACCCGAGCCTCTTCGAATTTGATATTCAATGAATAAAATCACAAAAAAGTAATTAAAACGATATTTATGTAATCAAAAATTAAAACGACAAAAGGAACACAAAGACGCCATATTTGGTCGGCATGCACGCATCAGAACACGCACTGCTAACAGAAAATAAGGGACACACTAAAAGACAGGAAGGGCCTGAGTGAATGAAACAGGAATATAATCTACTAATATATGAAAGGGAAGGAGATAGTGACGCGATGATTGAACGCGCCACAAGAAAAATGATCACCCGTCAAGCGGCGACTGAGAGAAACTACCCCTAGCTACGGGGACAAGGACAGATATATTATTAGTTTTGGGTGCGAAAGGAAGGGAAAAGGCCAAAATAGGGGTGACGTACGTTGATGGATTATGCTTTTCTCTCTAAAGAAGGGAGGGGCTCACAGGTCGTTATGGAAAAAGCTGAGGGAAGTGGGGGCCAACATGTGTCAGAGCTGGAGACCAAAGCAATGGTGTCTTTAATTGATTTCTGTAGATTTAGAAAATTATTTCGCATAGGTATTTGAAATATTCATTATTTTCTTTGTTGATAATTTCATAATCAATTTTTCATGGCCATGATGCATGCACTTAGATTTAACTTTTGACCAACAAGGAGGTTGTGTTTTACACATATTTTTATATTTAATCATTAAATATAAAATCTCAGTGTTCATGCGTGTTTGTAATAATAATTACAATCAAATGGTAGTAAAATAATAATTATTTTTATTACCATTCAATTGTCTAATTAATGGCTATAATTTTGTGTACAGTTAGCAACAAAAATAAGGAATGGTCGACATTATTAAAAAAAAATAAGTTATTATTAAACTATTTATAAAAATAAAAATTTTGTGGAATTTCAGAATGCTAAGAGCATTCTGAAAATCCACAAAATGCTAAGAGCATCATACTCGTATTATAGATAAAATGAATTGAATATTTTAAACTGGACAACTTTTGGTCCAGTCAGCTGTGAGCTGGCGCGGCCTCCTTGTCTGTCGACATTTTTTGTCAGATATTTAGTGTTGTCATAAATAATATTTAAAAAAATGATTGAAGATTAATTATTTTGATCCGAATAATAATAACACGTATATTTTAATCGTATTAAGCAACAAAATAATGTCGTTAATGGCGGTAAAGGATTGTTGTTACACACCTTATATATTACAAACAAAAAAACTAATTAAGTAGTTATCGTTCGCGAAGAATATTGAAACAAATTAAAAAAACATTTATTTCCGGGGCAGCACCCTTGTTCGTGTGGTTAGCGTCCTTGACTTCAGAATCAATGGGACTTGTGTTCAATAAAAAAATTAATAAATAAATATCACTGGACTAATTACACGAATTGATCTAACCCTAAAGTAAGCAAATTATTTGCTTGTGATATGGGTATTAGTTAACGATACTATTACATAGAAAAACATATATAAATACTTAAATATAATTAATAAACACCCAAACAATGAAATACAAACATCTATGCTCATCACATAAATTCTAGTCTCTGTCGGATATTGAACCCAAGCCCCATTGATGCGTAGTCAGGTTCGCTTGATGAGCATCTATTTCTGTATTTATGGGTTGTTGTTTAGGTAGGGCTACCCCTACCTAAACAAGAACCCATAAATACAAAATGTATGGGTTGTTGTTTAGGTTGGGTGTTTATTAATTATATTTAAGTATTAATATACGTATTTCTATATATGTATATATATAATAATATAGTATTTCTATATATGTAATAATGCTGATTATCACCCATATCACAAGCAAATAATTTGCTAGGTGTTATGTAAATGATGTTAGATAAATTCATGTAAATTGTGCACCGAAATTATTATTATTTAAGATTTATTTATTATATGTACGGGAGACTATTTATATTAAATTTTTTTGTATTTGTCAAGTTGAAAGACTAATAAAGATATTCTAAAATATTTTAGTGTCTAACTCTGTAAATATATAGATCCGTTCGCATTACTATTATCCTAAATATTATTGAAATCAGGATTTGAATATTAATGATATCATATAAGAAATTTGATCTGTTTTTATATAATATTTGTTTCTTTGCCACTTTGGCTAATTGTATTAACTTAAGTGCCAAACCAAATTAAATAAATTCAGATATTTTATTTGAAATCATTGACGTGCTTTTATTTCTTTTATGAAACCTCCTTACTAATCTAAACTATTATTATAAAAGGGAAAGAATTAATTATTTGTTTGTTTGTTACGATTTAACTCAAAAATCACTCGACCAATTTTAAAAAGTCTTTCACCTTTAGAAAGCTACATTATCCAGGAGTGATATAGGTAATTTTTTTCTTGACTGAACAGGGGGAAATAATGAGTTTTGGTCACGGGAACAAAGTTGCGAGTAACTGCTAGTTCTAAATATAAAGTAAACGGTCTAATAGAGATTTTAATCATTTTGCACTGGTTAATTATTTTTGCGTCCCAACATAAAAAACAAATCAAGTTGTCTAGCGTCCACCCCGTATTAAATTTTTGCAAGGGAGCAACGGAGGACCTAAAATGCCACTCACAGAATGCTTTTGTCCACTCTGAAGAGCGTTTATTGTTTTATGCCCTTGTTGTATGAAAATTTAAATCCTTAATTATTCATAGGATTGTTTTGCTTGACAATATTTTCACAATAGGCTGAGGGTTTTGCAAGGGAGGTAATCGGTTTGATTAATAAATTGTCAAGTTGAATCCAGCGTTAGAATATAAATTGTTCCCGCAAATATTTCATTCCATTATTAAAGCGAGAACCCGCTCATTGTTTTACGAAATGTCATACCTCATTCTGTCACCTGATTGTTTCATTTTAAATACTACCATGGAAGAGATTTTTATTATATAGGGGCTATATCTTAAAATATGAAACGAGCAGTATTTGTAAGTACATATTTACATATCAACGTCAAAATTTAAAAAACTTAAGCGTATATTGGGTATAGTTTAGCTTACGTAAGGAAGTTTATAATTTGGTTAGATTAGGTGAGCAGTTTAGTTATAATATTACTGTAATATAGTAATACTAACGACCTGCCCCGGCTTCGCACGGGTTATAATATAATGTATTATACATATAAACCTTCCTCTTGAATCAATCTATCCATTAAAAAAACTGCATCAAAATTCGTTGTGTAATTTTAAAATCTAAGCATACATACAGACATTAGGAAAGACGCGGAAAGCGACTTTGCTTTATGCTATGTAGTGATATAACTCAGTAAATAAATTAGCTTCCTTAAAAATGCGTTAAATATTATTTTAACCAATATTTATCGAAGCAATCTAACTACTTGATGCAATCAGCATTTTTATCGACTGATTTTGTTGAATTTGTAGCTGTAATTTTGCTATTTATCACCATAAATTTCAGCAAACAAAATTGCACGGTTTACCCTTATAAATTAATTTAGACAAGAAGAAGATGTAAAAACTTCAAAACAGCAATTACATTTTATTGCCAACCATTATATTAATCATCGGCAAAATTAATTTTTCATTCGGACAAATCGCCGAGTGGTTGCTACAAATGTTTTGGAGCTTGATTGATATCTTAGTGCGAATAAGAATTTTCATAGTACGGATCGCATTGGCATCAACATCTGGCGCGCGTCACGATGACATGTGAACGTTTAATGTTATTGACGATATTAATTAAAGCTAGGTTATTACAGGCGTTCTATTTTTATATTTGGTTCTTTGAGTATTAAACCAATTGGTTTAATACTCAAAGATTTGCAGCAATATTAAAAAAAAATGTTTTTTACAATACACTAGTTGTTATTGTACCTACTTGGTGAAATTTGTGTCTAAATATTATTATCCTTGGGCAACTTCGCCACCGGACCACTAGAACAAAGAAAATATGTTTAATTTAATATAGTTTTAAAAAATCGTTCCACTATTTAATGTGTATTATTATGTTAAAATTATTTAATAAACCACTTTACATAGTTTTTTATCAAAACGTTCAGTAAATCAAAATATAAATATTTCCTATATTAGCTCAATTATTACTGGAAATATATTTCAACTTATTTCTAAATGTTATGTCAATATTAGTTGCTAGTAATTTCCATCAATATAAAGGTATATGTACTCTATAGCCACCAGCCATCTCATTAATGATTCACTAGAGCTAATTGTGCTACCTAATTAAAGCTGAATAGTCAAAGACAATAGAGTATTTATGTTCAACGATTTATCAAACAAAAGAGACGATGTTTCGGCTAGCTAGAGAACAGAACCGGACGAAACGTAACGAACAGCCTTCAGAATTGGGCTTAGAAAAACTATTAACGTTCGTATGACAAATGTCACACAGCACAAATACAAGGCTTATTCAGCTACGCTTTTTAGTTAGACAAAAGGAAACGCTTAAAACGATGTAAAGAAACAATTGCCTTTTATGAGCGTGGTAATTACTTCATATTTCAAAATTTTCTTAAATATTCATAAAGAATTTTATTTCTTGTAGATTGGTAGGTAGCCCTTAGTGAATAAGTCTCCTGTATTACAATCGTATAATTATTTTTTATTCTCATATGTGTACATTAATGTAAAATAATACTCCTGTATTATTTTACATCAATGTATAAAATGTAAGTATATTTTAATTATTCAAGATAATTCGCACGTTGTCTTCGTAGTATGTAAAACACTTGTTAATATTTTATTCTAAAATCTAAACATATATTATACTAACTAGATAATGCGTAACTTGTATAGCTAATACCTACTATTCACTCATTTTAATACCTATACATTGTACGATGTTAGTAAAGAAACCACACAAGAACATATTAAGAACAAGTGGCAATACATATATCAATTTCAAAAACAGTAAATCATAAGTAAGTTTTGTTGACACCGTTATCCATTATACATGAGTGCGCGATTATTTTGATGAATTCCATGAGAATATAAGCATCAGCACTCCCTCGAAATCTCGAATCGAACAATAGGAATACGTGAGATTCCCTTCGCATTCGAGGCTAATGCTCACCCCACGAGGAAGGAGATGCAAAGAAAAATACGTATTTATAGCAAATACTCGTACTCAAACAGTCCTACATTGTGTACGAGTCAAATAAATGAGTCTCATTTTTCGTGCTGTCAAAAAAATCTGAATGGAAAAGAAAACGCGGCAGCGAAAAAAACGACAGGCTGCAAGGTTTTTATTTCGTTTTTAATGTAATACTGATTTGGGATGTATCAGATTAATTGCGTTTTACCTGAGGTGGCGGCAGCAAGGGTGACATGACTGAAAGAGTTCTCGCGACGCTGATTGATCGCCAAGCGCAGATTGAAAGGAGAAACGTGAAAGGTAATTATTCATTTGACGACTAGAATAGAATACTTTTGTACCTTTATCTCGGCTCTTTTTCGAATTTTGCACGAAATTTGCAAGTAAATGGATAAAGTGACACGGTGATTTGTTTTGTTTGACGGTGGTAATGTGAAACAAGGAATGTGCACGTCTCTTAATATTAGCATATTCATTAGAAATAGGTGTTTTATTCATTTTGAATATTTTTTAATATATATTAAGAAGTATTCAATTCAATAATATAATTATGTAAATATTTTTCATGTAAAATTAGTTGCTTATTACTTTCTATAGATTTTCAGTATGTATTTATGTAGATTATTCATGACAAAATAAGTCCATACAAAACGTATGGTTTACTAAAATTGTAAAAAAAATCTTAAAAATATACATGTCTTATTTATGTAAATAAATATAACTTAAGTCTTTAATATAAGAAAACCCATCCAAGTAAAGATAAGTTGGTATTTACCTGTTCTAAAATATGGTTAAAACTGAGAATTTTGAAGGTAAGAGTGAAATGGTAAAATCAACTCACTTTTATCTGCTTTTTTATATTAAAAATATCATTTTTAAATTATCTTACACGTTTCACAAATCCGTTTCGGACACAAAAGAGCCATAAATTTCGTATTTTTAAACAAAAAATTGCAAGCTTTACAATTGCAATAGCACCCGGAAATTTGCACAATGCATCAAAACAAAGCCGAATCACATGTGGCCTGACCTGATTTTTGGGAATCCGATCAACGACAAAGACAATTGCGACACCAGAAGCCGTCTCAATAGTCTTTATGATTTATGTGACATCTCTTTGACATTTTATGACGCACGCCTCATTTGAATACCTCTGCGTTGCACGTTTAAATGCTCGCCTACACATCTTTTTTAAATGCACTGCGCAATAGCGAAGTCCTTAGCATTTGAATAAACATTTGGTTACCAGATTAGATTTCTTAGGCAAATTACTTTGCATGAATGAATTCGTTTTCCAATAAGTCTTTTTTATATACCTAATAGAATAGCAAACAAGTTAATGGCTTAACCAACGCTAATAGATAACTATCGGCTATAAATGCAAAAGACGTAACAGGTTCGTTGACGTCCTTACAGTAGGGATGTAACATTTCATTTACAAACTACGATACGACGAAAGAAGCACTGATGCTATTGCAGCAATAAAGCGTTAGGCGGTGGTAGCACACCCGGTCAGGACGTTGTACCTATAGTTCTACCACCTTGTAATTACGGTGCTAATTATGAGTTTGGTCATAGTTCACCTTTTGTAGAAAGGCAGATTGTTTGTCTTTATTTTTGAAAAGGACAATTAATTCTAATACGAGGAAAAGCTTGTTAAATAAGCTTGTTAGCTTTTATTCGTGAAATAAAGACCGGAACTTACAGCAATAGTTGGTTTTTCCAATCAATACAATTTGAGTAATTTGAAAAAAATATCGAATAGACCAAGCTGTTACTTAGTTGTTATTTAGTAAAGAAATTTTTCTTTTAGGTTACTATTAAGATAAGAACAAAGGGCAAACTTGTGACTGCGATAATAATCACTTGGTAGTAGAGATATGTGGCCAAATATGACGTTATATAGACATATTTTATTATTTAATAAAAAGACGTATCTAGCTTCTAGAGTATTTATTTATTTAAACACTTTATTGCACAAAAAAGGCGTAACTTAATGCTACAAGTATTAAGCATTTTCTAACAGTTTAACTTCTGTAATGCTGAGAGAAAAAGCTTGGGTAGTGCATAAAAAATAAATTACGAGCTATCTATGAACTATATACCTGTTGATAGTAACAATTAATTATCAACTCAGTAAACTAAAACAAAATGAAATATAAAACATTAATACGTATAATAAGGTAATAAACAAATACTTAAGTATAAATATGCCATTCATTGTATACTATAGATACATATCCTATCCCTACTTACATAAAGACATATATATATTATATAAATAAATATATACAAAGACAAATATAGATAAAATATAATGGATATAAACCTTCTCTTTTTAAAGGTCGGTTAAAAATGATAATAATATCGTGATAGCTTTATCTTGAGAGTAGATTATATTGTTATAACTATAAAAACCTTAGCTATAAGGCCATGACTTCGCCATATGGCGATATTGCTAAATTACAGGCAGCTAGACGGTCAAAAGAGGTAAATTATAGTCTTCTTCCAGACGTCATGTTGTAGCGATAAGGATCACCGGTCGTGTTTTGCCATCAGGAATGCAACTATTATGAAACAAGAATTACTAAAGACTTAAGTGTTCATAATTTGAGCAGCTATTTATTGTAAACTAGCGACTCGCCCGGCTTTGCACGGGTACAATATATACATATAAACCTTCCTCTTGAATCACTCTATCTATTAAAAAAAACCGCATC
>DWBA01000261.1:0-14802 GCA_018236825.1 Apodemia zela | reverse complement strand
ATGTACAAAGAAAGCAGTGCAAGAGTGTGGTGGTAAGTGGTACGTACCGTTCCCGGCGGGCGCGGGCGGGTCCTCGGTGGGCGTGCCGCCGCCCGACGCGGGCCGGCTGTCCGCGCCGCCCGTCGCGCTGCCGGCCACAAACGGGACACTTAAGAGTACACTCTCAATGTTACCACTAGCATATCCCATACTCACATACATTTCAATTCGTATACACTTAACGTTAATCCGGGCCCCCTTTCTAAAACGGACCATCTGGTAGAATTCAGCATTGTCTCGCCCGGGTCTGGTACTACCACCTTACATATTCCTGCCGAAATAGCGTCAGTGCTTGTCAGTTGTCACTATCGTGTTCCAATTGGAGGGTGAGGCAGCCGGTAAACTTATGCATGTGGCATTAAAACCTCGCCACAAGACAGCAACGCACCATTAACATCTTTGGTATAGGCACCAAAGATGGTTGACTCTTTCCATCAAGAGACCCATCTGCTTGTTTGCTGTCTTATAATATAAAAAAAAATCTGCCATCCTAGGCAGTTCGTAAGAGGCAAACAAATGCCTATACGTGTCACCACCATCGAAACTACTAGTTGATAGAGTTCTGAAACATTTCGCCAGACAGGCATATTTCTTAAATTTGCAATCCGCCACCGATCAGCGATGATTGATAAACGTAAAAAAATATTAGTAATTCGTAACGAATTGCTCGCCAATTGCTTGTCAGTTGTTACACTTTGTGCGATGTCACAGCGCCAATAATAATCGAGAGGCAATGACTGCAACTAATATACGAGGCTGTTATGTATCTTGCGAAAACCAATTACGATAGTTTCACATTGCGGGTTTTGACATCACCGCCTTACCTATTCCTGCCGCAATAATGTCAATGCATATGTCGTGTTCCGGTTCGGAGGGTAAGGTTAAAGGTAGCCAGTAAACATATATGGTGGCATGGTGTATATGTGGCAATTGCAAAAAATGCATAATTAACACGAAAGACGATGTCTACAGATAGCAGTTGTCTCCTATGATCAGGATGTCCTCCTGATTAAATATGACATTCTTCCATTAAATCACTTTATCCAAGTATAAAGTCACAAACAAAATAACTAATGGTAAATTTTATTAACTTCTAAATTTACCATTCAGAAATCAAGCAATTAATATCGATAACATTTTATAGTTACTGATAACTGGCTTGTACGATTTGGCTTTAAATTCAATCTTGAATTTACTGTACAACCCATAGCAAATATTAAAAACATTTATTTTCCTCTTTTTTTCTATAAAAAAAGGGCAAACCGGCAAGAGGCGGACCTGATGGTAAGTGATCACCACCGCCCATAGACAGCTGCAACTGCATTGCCAGCCTTTTAAAAATAGTAAGCTTTTTTTTTAAGGTCCCTAAGTTGTATCTGTTCGGAAAAGCCCCCGCCGGTAATTGATTCCACAGAGGAGTAGTGCGAGGTAAAAAGTGCGTAGAGAACCGCTCTACATATAACTTAGTGTAGTAAAACAATTGCCTCAAAGTCTAGAGGTGTCTAATCGGCTCAGATCATGAAGCCCTGGGTTTGATCCCGGGATTGGATAAAAGTGTTATTGAGGATTTTTTGATTATTTTTTCTATTAAATCCAAGATCTTGGAGTCTGGTGGATGGTGGGCTACCCACCCCATGCATCAGATGAGCATGTAAAGCTGTTGTACTATCATTATTAGGTATGGCAAAAATCCCACCAAATGACAAACTGATGAATTGTGTTGAACTAGAAAATCTATAAACCTCTGGTATCCTTTGCCTACCAAGCAAGGGAACTACCGTGATGATACTTTTTAAAACAACATTTTAGTTGGATCAAATTTTTTGCAATGTACTTGTTATTTTTTATAAAGTTATTCTCACAGACTTATATATAATAAACATTTCACTAACACTTTTTTATGTAAATCCATTAACTTTTTTTACTTACAACTATTATATTTATAATTATCTTAGTGTAACCAACCATTACAAATCCGACCAATCAAACCTGAAAAATGTAAGAAAAAAAGTCTGCTATTTCTTAATTTGAACAAATCAAACAGTATTTGTGCATTTAAGAGTGTAAATCAATACAAGATTATTTTGTAAGGTGGGTGATATAACCACTATATTACTCCACAATAAGGGTGTGGCACTTTAGTGAAAAACTTTAAGAATGTCCATACCAAATGAAATGATCAGAAAATGTGTGATTTTAGACTGAAACATTGCATAACTCAGCAAATTTAAGCAACTGATCAAGTTTACATTACTGTGGTCTCTCCTCAATCAGACATTGCTTACACTTAATAAACCTAATAAAAATGAGGCCATTATTATACAACAATTTAAAATTTTAAATATATATTATGCCGCTACTTTGAGATTTCATAACACCTGCTTGTATGAACAAATGGTAATAAATCACTAACACATCAAACATGAAAAAAACATCAGTGGTTTTTTTATCAAGATTGTCAAGACTGCCTTCACTCAGATTGGTCATAAGCTTAGTGCAATTTTAAGCAAGAATAAAAATAACAGTAATATGATACATAATAAAATTACTCAAAAATCCAAAAAGTAAATTATACGGTTAAGGGCTTCCAAGTTCAATTACATAATTTAATTTAACTTCATCAAGAACTATGACAAATTTGATAAGCTATTAAAACCTTAAAAGATAATATCCCTACTCTGTTATAATTATATTTCTTGAATATGAAATAGCTATACTGATTTATTATACACCCACATTACATTAAAATAAGATTACTACAACATAAAATGATAGAGAATGGGGTTTGAGCAGAATAAATGAGTTTGTGATAAGTTGTGTGACCGGAGATATAGATCAAATCAAAAAATTGTTTATGCAGCTAGGATAAACCGCAGTTTGCAATTAGACAATCCATATGTTACATAACTTTTCAATCAACATACTCAAAATGGTACCAATTGATTTAAAGATTATAAAATTAAAAAAAGAAAGCTTGAAAGTGCCAATATGCATATTATGTGATTTAAGCAAACTAAAACTAACAATAAAAAGCTGTTAAACTATGCTATGTCACAAAAGCTGTGTTAAATAATATTTTTTCCATTTTAGTTGTGATGAATACTATTTATAATTTTGGTATGCTATTTCTCATCGCTTTTTAACATTACAGAAGTAAAACAAGACAATATGAAAGTTAATGTTTCATTCATGACATGCAAAAAATAATGTCCATTTTTAAAGCTACTAATGTGCAAACACTGCAGTTCTAAAAGCATATTTTTGGTTTCAATTTGAAACAGATTCGAAATGACACACCATCAATTTAGAAATAATAACTCATTGCTTCTGTCAAACCCTCATACCTATTATACCTAGAGTTATCATCATCATCCTTTCCCTCGGGCTTTGACTCAGCTTCAGCTGGTTCTGCTTGTGTGGGTTCAGATATTTCCGGTGGTGGGACTTCATTTTTCTTAAGGCCGGGAATAGGAATGCCTGATCCCAACCAACCCGTCATTTGTGACTTGACATTAGTGATTAGATCCAATTTGCTTCCGCCTTTGGTTGGGCTGCAAAAAATTCAATAATTAATATCTCAGGCTACTGGGTAGTCACAATGAAAGAAGATTATCTTGAAGAGTTTGCTTGATTACACTTGACCTGAATCTCTTGCTAATGCATAGTTAAGTTGGATCAATAACGAAATTTCATATTATGCAATACAAAGACTCGATAGGGCATTGTCCTTTCGAATTAAGGCATTAAGACAAACAAATTTAACTATTCGTTATCATGTATTATTTGTCCGTTTTATTGATTTTAACTATTTCAGTCATCCTAAAAAAATTAAATATAAATTCAATATGCCAACAATATTCGTGTCGTAAATATTAATTAAAAACATCCAGAGAAATTCGGCAGTAAAAAATATAAACAAATATTGTATGGAGTATGGACCTTTGTTTTTCTCCTTCTGCTGCCGTATCTCCTGTAACATCCTTGGTAGGGGACGGTACTTCTTCATCCTGCGGCTCGCCCTTGGCGGCCCCCATCCAAGAAGTGACCTGATTCGTGAATCCTGTAAACATTTTCACAGCCACTAACTACCAAATACACAGTCAGTTATACACGAAACACTCTTGAGATTAACTACGCTGCGACAGTTTCGCACATGACACACTCGCGTCGTCTGCAAGGCGCCCGTAGAAAGCGTGATCAGCTGAAAAACTAAATGGAACACCGCAATCGACCAGGAGAAAAGGGGATGTTTTCATTGCGCATGAAAACTTGCGCAGCTTGCGCCACTATTTTGCAAATTAAAAATACGTCACAATCCACACTCCACAGACTTAATAAATAAACAGATTACAAACATCAAATTGTTTTTGTTAGTTCAGTGTTTACCTCATTCAAGAAATCCTATCCTATTTTCTATCCCATCCTATCCTTCCTAGTTCCTACTAATATTATAAATGCGAAAATTTGTGAGTACGTTTACGTATGTTTGTTACTCTTTCACGAAAAAACTTTGGCACACAGGTAGATGATGACCTGGAATATCACATCTAATTTTTTTTATCTCGGAAAAATGAGTCGTTCCCACAGGATTCACCAAAAACTTTTATAATGGAGCGGGCTGCACGCTGCAGTTAGTAAACTAATAAAATATATTCTTGTAAATCACTATGAAACAAAAAGTGTAATTTGTTTTCAAGTAATGGTGGACTACTATTATTTTATTAGTTATACATCCCATAATATTGCAACTAGACATCATCCTTAAAAAAATATTTTTACATTTAAGACACTATAATATTTATGCAAAGCCATACTTATTTAAATAAAATCGTTAAAAAAATATCATTTGATGTTTTATGTACACTGACATCGTGAAACAGTAATTATTGTGGAGTCTATTCCGATTTTGAAGACCTCCCTACCAATAATCTATGTGCTATATTAATATATTAGCCACCTGCTGATAAAAAAACTCATTAAGCCTAAAGGCTGTATGCTATTAAGATCTTAACTCTTCCGTGTTGATGTATAACAGCTATGCAGTTCCAAGTTTCATGCGAATAGATCTTTAATTATACAAAAATCGATAACTATTCGATTCACGTACTAACTACAAGGTTGTTAAATTAATGCACTAACCAACTCAATAAAAAGACTAGTTAGTTTTTTCAATTATATAATTATAGTACAACCAATTTATCTAGTCAATAGAAAATATAAACTACGTCCTAACTATTTACTTTTTTCTGTTCCTAATATGAAAAAGAAGTTAATTCGAAGTTAAGTTTCAGAGTTAATAGAAAAATTTACCGTACACAATGGAAGAGTTCATAGGGTATTGGAAAAAGATATGAACTATAATTAAATTCTTTATAACAACAAAGAAAAATTCGAAACTTCGACCTCCCTTCAGGCCGGTGCCACTCTACCAACTGAGCTAGTGTCGACAGGTTGGAAGCGGTGAAACTCTTTGTTTTGTGATTAATTAAATTGAGTCAATATATAAAAAGTTAAAGTGTTCACAAAGGTAGTAGGTAGAATCCTTGTATTAGTCCTGGCCGCTTTTCTTCTGCCATTCTGCCATACAGTTCGTAAAAAGAGAACGATTGGCTATACGTGTCACTACCATATCATGACTATTAGCTGGTAGTTCTGCAACGTCTCACCCAGGTATTTGGTACCATTGGATAATATCTATTCCTGCTGTATTAGCGTCAATGCTTGGCATTGACATGTTCACAGTTCAATAAGTGCATGAGCGTTTCCGCGCTGTTTTAATCATGATATATTTTCCAAAACTCGTTATTAAAACTTATTCCGCAATTCGTAAAAAAGGGTTCAGCTAGAAATACAGCGAGCTTGAAATCGCCTCTGTGGTCTAGTGGTCCGGTGTCGGTGGGACCAAGTATCTTCGGCTAATCGTATTTTATTTTTTTATTTTTTATTTTATATTATAAGATAGCAAACAAGCAGATGGATCTCCTGATGGAAAGAAACTATCGCCTATATATACCAAAGATGTTAATGGTGTACCAAAGATGTAAATCAGTCGCCTTTTACGACCTGCCTGGCAGAACGGCAGTTGGTCTATTTTTCAAGCGGTGAACACTGAATATAAATCTTCTAGTATCCAAATTATATTATTGCAATGGATCGGATGATAAATCAGATCAATCGGGTGATTTCTGAATGTAGTATCAAGAGCCTTTGCAATTGATGAAAAAAATCGCTTGCTTGTCTGAAGAGAGTAATGAATGAAGGAGGAAGCGAGACAAATCTGCAAGGATCGTGACATATGGCACTCGGATCTCTCTGCCTATCCTGTAAGGGATCTAGCGTGAAAATATGTATGTATATTGTAACTCATTAGATGTCTGCTCTTGATCTGATACAGGTTTCGAAATATTTATCCTATTGCATAAAGTTTGTTATGTTAAACCAAACCGAAAACCGGAATACGATGGTGACAAATATTGATGATCCAATATCATTTTTATGAGGTGTTGGTACCAAGCCCGTATGAAACAATTGTGGTAGTGACAAATTTGACAAATTTATAGCTTTTTACTAAATGCCTGGCAAAAGGCAGATAGAGGCAGATTTTCAAAAGTAGATCAGACCAACACGGGCAAATTTCGTATGTCTTTGGTTACAAGCGCTTAATTGGATCTATATGCCTCGTGGTTTAGGGGTTAGCCTATTCCGCAGTCGGCTCAGATCATGAGGTCCCGGGTTTGATCCCCGAGTCAGGCAAAAATGTTAATGAGGTTTTTTCAAAGTTTTTCTAGAAAATACAAAATCTCAGTAGTAGCTCGGAGTATGGCGGGTGGTGTGCCTCAGATAAGCACGTTAAGCCATTAGTTAATAATCGCGAGAAATAGTCGATAATCGTTATCAGGTCGGTGCACAATGCCACGATGAGGATCATCACTCATCTCTCCACCCAACAAACTATAGAAAGCAGCCCTTGTTAACCGGTTAATTTTCAAACCTAAATCAGCGCAAATACATAGGGAGCGTTTTGTAAAGGTTTGGCTCTACTTTAACCTCAAAAATACCGGTTTCTTTATGAAGCAAAATTATAAGGGTTTTGAATCAATAAACCGGTATATAAAGGTTTTTTAAAAAATGTTTGATGTTCGCCGCTTTTAAGTATTGACCGCGGTGTGCGTGACATACAATTCCACGGTTTTGGCTTTAACCGGTTTATATACGCTCCGAGCGAGACTTTGTATAAAAACCGCTAAATACCGGTAACCGGTATTTTTTAAACCGGTTTCAAGCCCTGATAGAAAATAAAGTCTATAAACGTTTGGTTCACTCTGCCTATCCCGTAAAAAAAAACAGGGCATGATAATACTTTTATTCGCAAAGTCAATATAATTTACGTAGTCAGTACCGTAATAAGTTGAGGGTCTTCTAGAGGTTGCTCTAAATTGAATTTCCAAAAACCCTTTTTCACCTGACTCCTACATTGTTATTGAAGTGTATGGCAATATTCATCCCAATCCGTCTAGTTTTTTGACCTGTGTATTGGAAGGTCAGTCAATCACCTTTTCTATTTAATGTTCATGTTATTTAAAATCTATTTAACTACAGAAATATAAATTTAAAATCCATTTAAGAACAAAAATATAAATTTAAAATCTATTTAACTACAGAAATATAAATTTAAAATCTATTTAACGACAAAAATATAAATTTAAAATCTATTCAACTACAGAAATATAAATTTAAAATCTATTTAACGACAAAAATATAAATTTAAAATCTATTTAACTACCGAAATATAAATTTAAAATCTATTTAACGACAAAAATATAAATTTAAAATCTATTTAACTACAGAAATATAAATTGCTAAAATAAAAGAAGAAGAAAAAGATGCTAAAATACAAGATCAGGTTCTACATAGGAAAGAATTTTAATTATTTCGAACGGATGATAAATAGTATGATTTCAAGTCTTTTTTAAAAGTGCACAGAGAAGTACTGTTTTGGATGTGATGTGGAAGCTAGTTTCAAAGTCTTATTGCAGAGACTGTGTAAGAATATGTAAAGAAACTACAATAGAATTGTGTGAAGGTATTCGTAACAGTGCGGAAACAGAGAAACGACAAGGAGAACCAAGTGGGTGAAGAAATTAGAAATGCGAAATAAAAAATGTTATAAAGGAAACAGAGGATATGTATGTTCCTTCGCAATCGTATGGAGAGCCATTTAAGTTGGGTTCTGTATTGAGAGACACGGTCATATTTACGCAGACCAAAAATAAAACGTATACAAAGATTTTGTATACGTTTTATTTTTATACATATATGTCAAATTGATAACCTCCATTTTTTCGTCGGTTGAAAAGTGAAAACTGTGTCCGATAGTAAAAGGCATTATTTGATAGTTTTAAACGATTATGTATATTATGTGCAGTTAGTTTTGTCTTTTGATAGATACATTTTCCTGACTTTTTCTGTAATTACAATTATATAACAAGTTATATTTATCTGTAACAGGTGTTAATGTTAACAGAATTTTCAAAATAAATAAATATCAGTGGAAAAAGTACATGAATTGATCTAGCTCAAAGTAAGCAAATTATTTGCTTGTGATATGGGTGTTACTCAAAGACACTAATACATAAAATTACATATATAAATACTGTTATATATTTTATAAATATCCAAACCCAGAAATAACATCTATGCTCATCACACAAATGTTGTCCATGTTGGGAATCGAATCCGAGGCCTAACGATTTGTAGTTAATTTCGCTAACTACTCGACCAACGAGGCGGTCAAATGGTGTCGTGTCGCTATGTGTACCTACGAGTACATATTTGGTTTGATTTGGACCTATAGCCTTATGATATGAGTCCGATAGGCGTTCCATTAGAGTATGGAGTCTAGTCTGTTTTAACATCAAATGGATAATGGTTAAAATTAAGCGTTTTATTTACAGAAACTTGCACTTGTGTAAAGAACAGGCGAGCCCAGGTTGCTTACGTCGATAAACAGCGAAGAACATCAAAGCAAGCTATAAATAATAGCGTAGTGTCGTTGTCCTAAGTACGTTATAATTAAACTCTTAACCTTTTTAACTGTCATTGATGGTTCACAACTAATTTTGACTGTGAGTCTTTTATTCCGGCTTAAAGAATTTATTTTTCAACATAACACATTTCCCACGTGTTGGTCCGGGCTCCTTTGAAGAAGTGACCAACTGCCGTTCTGCCAGGCATGTCGTAAAAGGCGACTAATTGTCTATGCGAGTCACTATCATCGTGGCTACTAGGTGGTAGAGTTTAGCATTGTCTCGTGCGGGTCTAGTACCACCGCCTTACCTATTCCTGCCGTAATAAGAATAAGAATAAGAATTGTTTATTCACCATACAGTGCTATACACATATACAAACAACAAGCGAACACATAAGACAAATAACAGAACAGAAAAACAGACACAAGAAATACAGCAAACCAACCAAAAACAAAATTAAAAGACATGATATTAACAACATACAACATATTTACAAGTATTAAAAAAGAGAGAAACAAAAAAAAAAGAAATCTAAAAGGTTCTATCTTGCTCAGAGACCCTTATTACCGAAAGTTGTGATTTGGCGTGAATATACAAATTAGTCATGGCAACAAAGTGTTAAAATGAAATCTAGAGATTTTTTTCTAGTGATGCTCCTCTACATGTAAAGTGAGGCTTTTAATTTTTTTTCTCGCGAACGCCATGGTGTGGGGTATTGTTGGATAATATTTATCGATTAAAACACTTGTACTGTATGTACTTGTACTTGTATCGATAAATATTATCTTAAAATGGAGTTTCACCAAGTGCCGACGATCAAAAGTGTAGAATATATTGTTGGATAGGTTTTCAAAAAATATGGTAGGTTTTTTTAAACACAAATTTTCGATTAAGGGATTTATTTGTGAAATATTTAATTTGCTATTTTTGTTAGAGTCAAGTGTCTCCCTCCCCTCTTCCCCTCTACCTACTAAACGATTGGTTATGGGGTGGAAAAAAATTCACATTAGTAGCATAAATATAGTATCAGCAACGTATGGATCTTAGACAAATATCTTAACTTTATATGTTACTTACCTTATCAGATATATTAATAATATGCAGTTGGTCCAGTGATAAACCTGTTGATTGACTAGTTAGCGATCCTGACTACAAAATCGATAGGGCTTAGATTCGGACATCGGACAAGGACAGAAACAAGCGTTTATGTAATAATCATAAATGTTTGTATTTCTGAGGTGTCGTTGGGTGTTTATTAAATACATAATTATTTCAGTATTTTTATATGAATTTCCAATAGGTATCCTTGTCTAACACCCACATCACAAGTAAACAATTTGTTTACTTTGGGTAAGATTAAAATTATTTAGTAATTAGATATTTATATATTTTTACTGTGTAGGTCCGGGCCCCCTAAGAAGAATAGACCATCCGCAATTCTGTCAGGCATTGCGTAAAAGGCGATTGATTGGCTATACGTATAACTATCATCGTAACTTTTAGGTGGTAGCCTTACTTATTTCTGTCACAATAGCCGCGTCACTGTCGTGTCCCGGTTTGGAGGGTAAGGTAGCCGGTAGACTAATGCATGTGGCATTACCAGTTAGCCCCACGGATAGTAACACAAATTTAGATCTATTTATTCAAGAAAAATGTTTATGTACGGGTACCCGCACATAGACATCGTTCATTGTTTACAAACAGCGATTTGCCGAACTCGTGATTCGACTCGTTAGTGGACCGCTATCTCCAGTACGGTGACCATACTTTTTGAATATTACTTCACTCATTTATTATTACTCTAATTTCGTTGAGGTTTACTATGTAAATAAGCAATATTTTCTCTTAATGATATTGTTATTGGTTACTTGTACTGAATTTTACCATTCAATTTGTATACCTACTATTCGAATGAATAAAACATTTCTTAAATGATGTACACCATTTTAGAATAGTTATTTTCGCACCAATGTACAAGTACAAGTGGTTTTACACGTAAAAGGGGATCCCAAACTTTCCCTTTGTTAGTTTAATATTGGTTACTGAACTAAACAATTTTTAATTTTAATTTAATGTCAATTTAGTATAGGAAGAGATAAGTGAAATTAAGATTTATAAAACTTTTGAAATAATTCAAATATTCTTTAACAATTTAAAAAAGTAATATTTAAATACAAAAAAGTTTTTGTTGTTAACCGTACTTTAGCATGCTATTTAAAGTTATGTCAGAAGTTTCATTTTCAGAGAGTACTTTGCAGTATAACTTAGTGCCTAACGATTAGTATTAAGTTTTCTGTAGCGGGATAACAGTACCGTCAGACTTGCTTGAGCTCTTCTCGAGATCATAAGTCTATATATAAGGTAACTAACTTCGACGTTGAGGAATGTAATAATACTTTATTAAGAGTTAACTTAATATAAATGCTGTCTAATTCTTGATGAGAATTTTGTAATAATAAACTCTGCGAGAAGATTTATCTTTCATATAATTCTACTTTATTGGATGTACAATAATATTGGCATTGATTTGTGGAATTATTATGTCATTAGTCTGAATAATAGATACTGCATATAAAATCATTCCCAAAACAAATAGGGAGTGTAATAAAACTATAAAATTAAAAGTTGAATAACTTTAAGCTTGTGCTTAGAGAATAAAAAAATGCAGATGCCGTGTGAATTTGAGGCGAGTTATTGTCACTAAATTTTACAGTTTTCTTATTTTATAAAATATACTCATAATTTACTCGATGGCATTTTTGGTAATTAACCAATTAAAATGTTGGTGTATTTCAATTTATTTTCTTTGAGTAAACGAATAATAAACATAATCATCATAATAATATCATTGATTTCGTGATAACTTTGAGTTCAATACTATTGGTATTATTTATAAGACCTTGAACGTTGCTCTGAACCAATATTTTGGTTTATTGTGAGTTAAAAGTTTCATATAAAACTTCTGACTCATTTTGAACATTTAAAAACAACAAGATTAAATATTAATCATATGCATTTATTAAGAGCCCATATTGTTAATTCAAAAAAAGCGTTAGCATTTAATAAGTGAATTTCTCTAAAAAAATGTAGTGAAGCCATACTATAATTATAAATGCAAAGGTCTGCTTGTCTGTTACGCTTTCACGGCTGAACCGGGTTTGATCAAATTAGGCCTAAAGATCTACTTTTTTGAGTTAAATAAAGGCTTACTTTTTTTTCAACCCCACAGAGTTTGAATTTGGGGGTTGACTTTTGCATGAAAAACTACATCGACATGTTAATCTACACGCGGGCGAAGCTGCGCGGGTCAGCTATTGTTGTACGAGTATGTCTGTGCTGCAATTCTATTAGTTCAATTATAGCGTCTGATTTTTATAGCACTGACGTTTTTTGGTATGAACTCGGATGAATAATATAAATTGATGGAATATAAAAAATAAGAAAAGAGCCGCTGCCCGATAAATATCATTCAATTTTGACTCTATATACCGTGTAAGTGCGAATATTATAAAATATTGTATCTTTTCTTCTCAATTACTAACGCGTCGCAAACTACTGTATAAGTAATATCAAGTGGCATTGTTTGGTCCTCTTTTAATGCTACTAATTTAAAGCATTACAATATTAAATACTGTCGTAGCAAGATTATGAATTCATCTTCGTTGCTGTCAAATTTGGTCGTATTAACATATTGTAAGTAAATCTTGTTTACATTACAAGTAGAAGTATTAATGTTTAAAATGTTATCGATAGTCACACTGATAAAATTATTTATTAGAAAAAGGCAAATGTATCAATAGAAAAACTGGACATGCAAAAATTATTTTTTTAGGTAGGTACTGCTACAATTGTAAGTTGTGACGTCTTTTTTACTCGTTCGTACTTCGCACATCTGCACATCACTTCATATCACTATTTCGCGCACCAATATTCTAATAAAAAATCTAGACTTTTATATTTTTTATACTTTTATTCTAACAGATTTCAGTCGCTGCTCATAGTGACATGAAAATATGTATATATTGAAAATATTGTTCCAACAGAAACAATATTTGTGCAAAAGATATTTCAATATAAAAAGCTACCGTTTTTTTTGCTACAAAATTGAAATGTAAATATAATTAGAATTGTTAAGAAATTACTGCTAAATAAACAACTTATATTACTAGAAATTTATAACGTTAAATGTCCTGAAAGTCATTTATAAAAACGACGGGATACGCATTTCAGTCTTAAATCATGGCAAGACAAGGTTAATGGGGTTGGAACCTCGCGGCCTGCGGCTAGTCACGTAGCTAAGACACAATTTAATAAATTTCAACCTAAGACTATACGCTAAAATAGAATAAACGCATAATGCCATGTTGTGCACATTAGAATAACCACATGAGTATTTGTAGGAAAGGTCACTTATAAATAGTGCACCATAGAGGATCAAGGACCTTGTCTGACCCAAAAAATAATAAATAAATAAAAAAGAGGCATAGTGGTTATTTTCTTTAAATAAATATTTCTTTGACTAAAATTTAAAAAATCTATCAAACTACATTAAATAATTAATTACACATCTTATTAAACTAGCCGATAATGACTATGCCTATCAGAAAGGGTTTTGTTATTTACTGTTGTTGCTTGATCGCATCTGTGGTCTAGTTGTCCGGTATCACAGTTGACCACATGAGATCCCGGGTTCCATTCTAGGGTCGGGGAATTCAAAATATATGTTTTTTCAGTTTCCTGATAAAAACGATGTTGCTCGGGATTGGATTAGGTGCCCGGTTGGCGATAGGCTGGCCACCTATCACATTGCGGGACCTAGTATCTTCGGCTAATCGTGAGTACCTCTTCCTACCCCTTCGGCGATATGGGCGTGAAGATGCTTTTAAAAAGATATTATATTTTTTGTTAATAACTGAAAATATTGACATTTAAGAAATTAAAAAAAATAACTCTAAGATCTAAACAAAGTATTGTTTTTAAACTAAGACAATTATTTAAAAAAAATAATGTACAATTATTATAGAACCACATATTTTAAACGATGAGCTCTATTTTTAAACCAACTCCAAGTTTCTCTGTCTACTGCAGTCCTTCCAGCACACAAGGTGGTCTGTTGTTTTAATATTGGAGGAGCTAAGTTAATGAAAGGAGTTTCTTTAATGTTGAAGCGAAATTTATTGCGTAATAAATAGAAATAAGCGCTCGCCTAAAGCGACCGAAGCTTTCAAATCAGTAGGGGTCTGAATAAAATCTAGGTATAGCCCCTGAGCACGCTACAGCTAGTAATAAAATGTGCACATTGTGTGTACTAGATTAAAGTCTAATATAATAGTACTTAGTATATTTCAGTAGTGTATAGATACAACTTAATAAACTGAACTGCAGCTCTACTCACAATTTCATCATACACTGAACTTTTGATATAAAAATCCCGTGTCACGATGCTAACTTGCGCAAATCTTCGAAATAACGGAACCGATTTCAATTAAATGTTGTAGATATCTACTGTTTGGTCTAACTTAAAAGATAGAATATTTTTTATCTAACGAAAATGTCATCTTAAATTCAGGCGATCATAATACTTAATTAAAACTACATGATGTATTATGCATGTGGCATTAAGACCTCGCCACAAGAAAGCAACGCACCATTACCACCTTTGGTGTCTATAGGCGATGGTCGACTCTTTCCATCAGGAGACCCATCTGCCTGTTTGCTATCTTATGATATAAAA
>DWBA01000260.1:0-14849 GCA_018236825.1 Apodemia zela | reverse complement strand
AGAGAGACAGAGTAACCATGGTATATTTGGTATATTGTAAATTAACAAATGCTCTACTGTAAAATTGTGTTTTTTAACATAACACGTTATTGAAGCAAAGAAGCGATATATACATGTCAAATTGATAACCTCGTTTTTTTCGTCGGCTAAAAATATCTTGAATTTTTTATCTATAGTACGAGAAATCTTTGTCCCCGACTTATGATAGTAAATAAATAAATGTATGTGTTACCGTTTCATATACTTGACGGACTGTCTTAGCTCGCGGTTGTTGTGCGCCCAGGTGACGGTGGGCGCGGCCACGGCGATGATGCGGCAGTACAGCTTCACGGACTGGCCCTCGTAGCAGAACGCCGACTGCGGCCGGATCACGAACCGCGGCGCCGCCTGCCGCCGGTCTGCGCACACCACAACACACCACACTCAACACTTCTGCAACGTCTCACCCGGGTTTGGTGAACCCGTCTGCTTAACATTATTGTGTTCCCCCCGTGTCCCGGGCTCCTTTGAAGAATAGATTAACTGCCGTTCTGCCAGGCATGTCTTAAAAGGCGACTAATTGACTATGGGAGTTACTACCATCGTGGCTACTAGATGGTAGAGTTCAGCATTGTCTCGCCCGGGTTTGGTACCACCGCCTTAGCTATTCCTGCCGCAATAGCGTCAATGCTTGTCTCTGTCGTGTTTCAGTTTGAAGGTTGTGATAGCCGGTGAACTTATGCATCTGGCATTAAAACCTCACCACAAGATAGCAACGCACCATGAACATATGTGGTGTATATAGCCAATGGTTGACTCTTCCCATCAGGAGAACCAAGGAGCCCGAACCAACACGGGGTAAATGATCCCACTTATTGTAAATCGTAATATAATATAAACTACTAAATTGTATTATATAGCGAAAATATTTGTAGCTTGTAACACCTATGTTCTTACAAATCCCTCTCTCTCAGGTCTCTAATATTAATTTCAATAAATTGATTGGTACCTATTAGGCAGTAGTAGAAATCATCTCTATACATCAAGAGGTTTGAATGCATGCTACTGTCTCACGATATAATAAAATAAATAAACAATTCTATCCAGAAGTTATTTAGTAATAAGCTTGAATATCATTTTGTTTTTATTAAAATATGTAGATAATAATATTAATGGACAAATTGCAGCAATCAAACTAACCCTTAAATTAACAGCTCAAATTACACCAAACAAAGTAACCCTTAAATTAGCAGCTCAACTTACCGAATTGTCCATCGTATATCTTCCATTTCTCGATGAGCAGCTTGCGTAGCGAGCTGTATTCGCTTAGCCTGCCGATCGGTAGTACGAACGACGACCAATTCTATTAAACAAACAAACGTTTACATGTAGTTTTAGAATAATAAACTGAGTTCCTTAATACAAAATGGTCTAACATCAAATTAGGTCACATACCTAAACACAAAAAAGTATTACAATGTTTCCACGTACTAACCCAACGCTTAAGTTACAAATCTTAAGCTAGCCCGCAAAGGACAAACTTTTTTTTTATTGTTAGTGTCCTACTTACTATGGATCTTGTTCACCGAAAAACGTATATGGTCGTCAGTTTACGTGTGAATTTTTATAGAAATGTTTTTTTAGGACGACTGTGCGTTGATTTGTCGGTCGATGTATGCGTGTGAACAGGTGAATACCAATTTTTTTTATATAGAACAGAGGTTTTGGAGACCTTTAGAACGTGCACATAAGTGCGAGTTTGCAAATCAGTGTCCGTATGTGGACAAGCAAATATTACGTTTTAGTCAAGTCTTTGTATGACTGAGTTAACTTTGAAACAGCGTGCTCGTAAACCAATGTCCACGTGTAGATAAGCGTACACCGATTTTTCGTAGGACCAACAACTTGCTTGGAAATCGTGTGAACAAGCGGATACTGATTTTTGGTAGAACGTGCACATTTGTACAGCGAGCTTGTAAATCACCGTCACCGCGTGTGGAAATAGAGATATTGACTTTTGTCCTAGTTTTTGTAGGACGTCAAATTTGATACAGATTGCTCGTAAATCGATCTCCACGTATGGACAAGCGGTAACCGATTTTTTCGTAGGACTGACTATCGGCGTTGCTGAACAGCGTGCTCGCAAATCGAGTTGTGTGGACAAGCGACCGTCGAAATATGTGGAACACTTTATTTTTAGGATAAATTTTTGTTGGACGTGTCGAGTGTGAGTTATTCACATTCTGTTTTCTTCGTTCAAAAATGTACCAAAAATATTGAGTTCCTAATATACTCTAGCGAAAGAGATTGGATTTGAAAGAAAGTATCAGTGTAAAAATAAGCAAAAACATATTCCGTTTTTTCCAACATATAGAAATGCGGATAAAATACACAATGTGAATGCAGAAACTAACACTGATGTACTACGATCAAATCAGATTTGTACCATGTGAAGGTGAAATCAAGAGCCTCCAAAACTGGCTTGTTTGAATATTAAAGTACAAATGTGGAAGAAGCTTTCTTCTTATATGATTGAGGCAGACTTGCAAAGGCAAGTCTGCCTCAATCATAATGCCTGCACTCGATTCTCCGTCGGAAGATATGTAGGTATGAATAAAAGCGGAATTAATAAAAGTATAGTTTACGTCGTATCTCTGCCGTAGCCTGTCCCGCAGCAGCTCGTACCGGTGCGAGTGTATGGAGGTAGTGCGCGAGTCTGCGCCGCCGCTCAGCCACTTGTGCATCAGGCACTCGTGCGCCGTCATGCGCTTCCTAAACAATTATATACACCTTTAGCTTCTGCTATGATACATTTCTAATTATATGATGCCCTGTCAGACTATGCACGGATATAAAACATTAAGGATTTGCTATTAACGCTAAATTAACGTTAAGATCCTCAACATTAAGGTAAGTCAGCTTTTTTAGAAGATGTAAACGAGTACAAATAAACGCCGATTAAAATAAACAAAAATGGCGGGCGTCTTAATGGTGCGCAGAAGTTAGGCCAAATTAACCCGCACAAACGCATTGCCATTAAAAGATTATAGTTTTTAAAATGCTTAATGATTTTATTTACTTACTGTTCAGGTAACTATTTTTATAGTATTACTGCAATGCGCAAACGTTATGCAATACAGGGCGTTATCTGGAAATCTACTACGATGCAATTCTCAAGCCATTTTAACCTAACATAACCATTCCGCGGGACTAATTGCCAGCGAAGTTTTTTCTAAACCAATAAAACTTAAGAACCTTTAAGAAAAGCATTTGTTTTCCTTTCTTCTATAAAAATAATTGTTATGAACAGAATATAAAACTCACTCCTTGTTTTTGACTAAAAGTCTGCGAATGAAGTCCTTGGCATCTTCAGAGACGTGTTGGAAGGCTTCTTCATCGAACTCCCAGTCGCAAGCCTTCACGTTCTTCAGTGTATCAACGTCGTTATTACCCGCAAATGGCGATAAACCAGACAATCTGTTAAAAACATGTAAGTTTTAAACTGTGTTATGAAATTTTCATTTTAATAATATTAATCAAGACATTTAGTCACACGGCGATATTATCATCGTGTGATTAAATTTATTTTTATTATAGTTATTTATTTATAGTTATGGAGTTTGTCAACTTTTGGGAACATCCAAAAATATCTTTTTTTTAAATTTAAATTATCTTGTATGTATCCTTAGCAATCTTTCAATGTTAATTTTATTATTATTAAGCTTTATTATGCCCAATCGCGAACGCGGTTACACTAAGATATTTAGAAAGTAACGTAGACTTGTTATTTTTTTCAAATAGCAATTTTTTTATGTAATTCTAGCAAACTTTTAAAGTTTGTATTCAAATTTTAAAAATCTTCTAAATAAAATACAATCCTCACAATAATAATTATTATTTAGAATTCAGAATAGTATCATTAATAGAAAAAATGTGTTTACGGTGTAAAACGGTCTGAAGTTAGTTTGTCTGTGTCTTGACTCGTAATTTAGGCAAGTTTGATGAGAGTTTTTTGCCAAATCGAAACATTAAATTATATAGTTTATAGCAGGTAAAAGATAAATTAAAAAAATCAATTGATAGAACAACAAAACATACCAATAACTTTGAAACATTAACGTTACTAAAGTTTTAAGTCTTTTGATATTTTTTTTTAATACAAATTGTATTGAAATTTACAATTAAATCCTTCATTTAGAGATTTCCAGATAGAGAACATCCGGCTCGAAGGACCATTTAATAATGTACAGTTTGTTAACTAGTACACTATTAGATTGATAAATGGTATTGATTTGATATTGGTTATATTGTATTGATGTTACACTTGATAAGTAACAATTAGTGAGGACGCGTAGCGCTCTTGATGACTATAAGCGAACTGTTTTATTATACTACTTAAAATTATAATGAATAATGTGTATCGCGTAAAATTATGATGATGCAGTATGTTACAAGGGTGTACAAGGGGTGTGTACGGTATAACCCACCGTACACACCCCTTGCACACCTAACTGTTAGCTGCTTTTGAGATTTTGATTTTCGAGAACAACCCCGAAACAACCTCAATTGCTATAGGTACATATCGTAGTGTGAGGTAGTGTCCAGTGTGCCGCAGTGGCGGTGTACTCACAGCACGTAGGCCAGCACGCCGACGGCCCACATGTCGGTGTAGAAGCCGACGGGCTCGCGCTCCACGATCTCGGGCGCCGCGAACTCGGCCGTGCCCGTCGATATCTTCACTACCTCGTTGGGGTCCAGCTTCGTCGCCAGACCGAAGTCGATGATCTGCAAGAAAACACATTTCATTTATAAATCTATCTATATTAGTAAAAAAAACAGATTTTCTTGCTTCCAAGTGTTTGTCCGAATGTTTGACGATTGGTCAAAATGTCACTACAATCGTGATTATTAAGCGATAGAGTCCTGCAACATCTCGCTCAAGATTGAAACTATTATATCTATTCCTGGCGCCATATCGTTAATGATTACCATTTTCTTGTTTCAGTTCACATGGTTAAGTAACTGGTAAACTTATGCGTTTGGCATTAGTTCCATCCAGCTGTTTTGACCTTTTTTAATGCATAAATGCAAATGGCTATCCTGATGGAAAGAAACAGCCATTGCCTACCACCAAGGCAATATAAGGTGTTAAAAGGCTGGGAAAAACGTTACAAACATTTACTACCTAGTAATGACGACGGTAGTGCCACGTTTAACCTTCTCTAGAATTTTATGAGATGTCTAATAGTTGGATTATTCATTGGGCTCGGATCAACCCGTGAAAAGTACTGAAATTAATATTAATTACTTACCGATACTGACCTTAGCGGCAAAAAAATGAAAAAGAACATTAATCCAAAATAAACTGAATCATACACAAAGTCTAGTCTTGGAATATTTAATTAGTTCTCTTTAAAATATTTTTATTTCGTCTAAAGCTAAGTTATTTTATTTTTAATATACACAAGTTATCAGCCACGGCATCTCCCACATGATTAGATTGCATATCCTTCCCTTTAGCATCAATTTTTGAAAAAAATATAACTTATGTCCTTTCATCTATTTCTTTTACCCAGCAGCAATAATTTGGCCTTGAAAACTTAACAAACAAACAGACACATACATTTGCGTTTATAATATTAGTTTGGAAGGATAGACCTGATCGGCATTTTCTCAATTGTCTCGTCTAAATTTTGCTAAAGAGATCCTGAAAGAAAAATACTTTCCACTTTAACCAGAAGTTTCGAAAGTATTTAGACTACTTTTTCAGTAAGTAGATTTGGTTTATAAGGAAGTTTTAAATAAAAAATAATTAATCATATCAATAAAGACTAAAACTAGACAGAAGAATAATGGTTTATTTACCTTAACTTCAGTACCAGTTCTGGTCTGGCACATGACATTCTCAGGCTTGAGATCGAGATGGATGATGTTCTGTTCGTGCATATGTCTGACTCCTTCGCACACTTGCCGCATGTAATGGGCGGCTTCCGCTTCGCTCATACTGTATCCGGGCTCTGTGATACGTTCGAACAATTCACCACCGGACAAGCTATAAAGGAAAAATATTTTTAATGTCAAAGATTTATTTTTAATATACTCGTAGTATGTGTTATTTTTGAGAGATTCGTTAATGGAGTATGGAGGCAAGGAGGACAGACTTATATAGGGGTAAACTTGTTAAAGTGTCTAGCTGTATACTGAAAATTAAGTTTCAAGTACCTACAAGGATTGCGCTGGCGTAGGATAAACTACGATACGAACATCGCTTTTGTAGACGGAGCGAAGAATGCTAAGATGAAGTATTTAACAGTGCATGTAGCGCTGTTTTATCAGAATATTGGCAACGTATTTAATAGAGCTTTTAGCACTTATTTTTTCTAAAAATTCAAACACTCTTGTTATCCATAGAGTTGGTCCTCTTTACCTCTATACTCAACGGTATCGTTTCTTCATTATACAAAGCATTAGAGTAAATGAAGAGGGGAAAAGACACGTTCTTTTTTATACCATAAGATAGCAAACAAGGAAATGTCTCTGCTGATTGAAAGAGACAACCATCGCCTATAGACCCCAAAGATGTAAATAGTGCGTTGCTATCTGTGAGGCGGGACGGTAATGCCACATGCATAGGTTAACCAGTTGCCTTAGACTCCAAACCAGAACACGACAATGATAAGCATTGTCGTGTTCTGGTTTGGAGGGCATATTGCGGCAGGATTAGCTAAGGTGGTGTTACCAAAACACGGGCGACGCGGTGCAGAACTCTTTTGCTTTTTATTCTCTTCTATCCGCATTAACGTACACAAAAAGAAATTTAGCCAAAACAGTTGGTATAATGCTACCACTTACAATTCATAAATGAGGACCATTTCATCGTCATCCTCAAATGCGTCGTGCAAGTTGATCAACTTTCGGTGGTGAAGCTGATTCATTATATCTATCTCTTTCTTGATCAGCTCCTTCTCCATTGCACCTGATACGGGTATAAATTTGGCGGCAAAGTAATTGCCTGTTGAGCGCTCCCTGCATCGATGGACAACGCCGAACGCTCCTGTGCCTATAACAGCATATTAAACCTCAAATAATTCACACAAAAATGTTATAATCAAGCCCGAAGATAGATCATGTTAAAGTAAAGAATACATGACAAAGGTTGACTGGTAAGAAAATCACTAAACATTATTCACTAGGCTATTTTCCCTAACAAAATCCTATTATTACATTTAACGTGGATTCATTTGACTTGGATTTTTCTTTCTTAAACCTGTTTTTTAATGAACAGATTTTTTTGCCTTAAAAATATGTCAATCGTTGGTTGCGCTATAGTTATTTAGGTGTTAAAATATAAAGAAATTTAATTTGCAATTATGGGTAAAATATTGACGGTAATTCGATGACGGTTATGCACCTGAGCAATTTAATCGTTTTCTACACGTCTATATTATAATTGTCTTTTACGAAATACGAATATTACTAAAGTGCTAAAGTCGTAATGTCGTACGTTTAGCTTATGATCGATGCGTATGCACGTAAAACGTTAGAAATTAATATTTTTTTATTCATCCGTAAACACGATCACGATTTAAGGACCGATATAAAAACATATATTGGAAAATTTGTAACCGAATTTTTATTCTACATTCTAGAATGTGAATTTATATTACACCTTGACTTCATATAAAACTTTAACGTAGTCGATAAATATGATGACTTTATAATTCGTAATATAATCAAATAAGTTACAAGGCATAATTTTAAATTTGTCGAGGCCTAATTTTTTCAAGAACTAATTTAAAAATGTAATTAACCGGTAGCGGCTATCTTTTTTGAAATCTGTGTAAAAGTATTATATATTTAATATAATGTATTGTTTATATATTAAATTATAATTTATTCTATAACAATATTTACTAACGGTAGGTACAATGGTTTTGGAAATAAATAATATTGTAAAATGCGACGCAAAATGTTATTGCTTTGCCAATAAATCTATAATTTGTTTAGAAATACTCTAAATGAGGAATGATATAAGTATTTCGCTTTACTATGTTAATTCGATTTAGTATGTACTTTAAGGGAACTACAAAATACTAAAATGCAGACTATATTAAAATGTATTAAAATTTAGATATATATGTTTTATTTTTATTTTCAAAGGTTAGGTTTCTAAGAATTTTTGTTTAATCTAAAACTAAGTTTTATGAGTAGTAACTACGAAACCATATTATATATTTTAGTGTAAGCAATTTAATATATATATACTCAGCTAAAACCGTGCAGTAAGTGCTAAAATATAGTAACTATATATAAGGATATTGTCACACGGATAATTTCAACGCTTTCAAGTTAACTACTGCTGAATAATTTTTATATTTATAATACTAGTTAAAATACGTGCACTGTGTATATTAAACTAAGTATCAATTATTTACAAGTGGTTGTATTTACAACTTATATCAGTTTCTATTTGGCTGGATATCATTTTGCCAAATAATTGTTTATCATTGGGGTCTGACCTTTTGGAATTACGACTTAAACTACATCGTGGTTACTTCAATAATGATAAATTACACCATGCAACCACCTCGTGTGAAAATCTCCTTAATAATTTCAAGTCTTTTTATAATCATCATAGTGTTACAGCCAATGTTCGAATTTATGGTAAAATTGTAAACGTCCAAAATAATAAAATGTATAATTAATTGTTGTTGCTAATAATAATAAGGAATATCACAATAAAATAGTTGAATATATTAAATACGTGTCCCAGTTTTAATTTAAACTTTTCGCTTATTCTTTTAAAAACATTTGTAGTTTTTGATAGTTTACCTTTACAGTTTGTGTTTCATAATTGTACTATAAAAACTGGAAATTCACTATTTACGTTCAAATGTCTACAGCACACAAAACTTCTACAAAATTTCAGTTAAAATATTTAACTATAAGTATAAGGAGGACTAGGCAGGGGTGTAAAGAGATTAAAAAATAGGATTTAGGTGACGTTAGTGAGATAGGTAGTCAGGCTTAATGCCAAATCGGGCATATAAATGTATCAGTCAAGTTGCTTTTCAGGAAATATATACTCATTTTGAAGTAGTCACCAACCTAGAATTCTATACCCCAGGTATTTAAACCCAGACCATCTTACGTTCATACAAAGGCCGTTGCTATCTAACACTGAATAAAGAAATACTATATTAAAAATACATAAAAATTGAATATCCTATAATTTTAGTGATTAAATTAAGGCCTGTATTACAACTGAGACATTTTATCATACTATTACGCCGTATTTATAAGAATTACGGCGAAAGAAAAATATAATTCAGAGAATTTAATATTGCCATTTTCCTCAACATTAGCTGTAACCTTACAATTTACTTTAAAAACATAAGAATATATTTTATTTATTTATTATAAATGTAGTTTCTTGAATAATTATTATTTCTCTGACCAACCCTTTTATAATTATTTTATAATTGAACGTGCCTTTTTATGTGTATTAAAATAATAATACGTATAATATCAATAATATATGAAAAAATGTATGCGTGTGAGACAGAAAGATGCAGATAGAAGGAGATGCACTACATCAATCTAGTCACACACAGACCTCCGTCACGTTTCCGTTTGGTGGAAGCTCTCACGAAGTCACCTGAAATTCGACACTATTTGTACACGGTTACAATTTTAAATGGACTCTACTAATTGTTAGTCAGTGTTAAATCTATCAAGCAACTTCGTGAGTTAAGGTCTATTCTTTCATGCTTGTAAAATATTACAACTCAAATATTAAAAAAACTATCTAGGTATTCTCAAGTTGATTATTTGCTAAACAACAGTTTTATTGTATTTAGTCATTGAAAATTACTAAAAACGTTTTTTATGTTTTTTATTTTGTATGCATTTCAATAAAAACACTAATATTTTGCGTTTAAGTCTACTTAATTTCAATATTACGCTCGCATTCTATGGAGACATTATTGACCGACGCGATATGAAAAGTTAATATTATCAGAATAATAGTGGAGAGGCAATAATTATGAATCCATTTTCAACCTATCCACATTGTATTTTTTTTTATATCATCAATGTTGCTGATATAACGTGATTATGAATAATTATTATCCAAAATATTGCATGAAAATAACATACGTGAGAAACATACATAGCTAGATATAATATGAAACAACTAAAGTGCATGTTATAACTATATTTTAATAATTTAAAAAATTTAAGATATTTTACTATGTACTACCGGATGTTTTTATCACCGTTCGCTAGTAGTAGGCAAAAACGCCACACCAAAAATTCGGCCAGCCGAGTACACAAATACAAAAAAGTTGATAATGTCGACGTTAATTGACTTGTTATTACTGAATGAAATTGTAATTTAGGTTTAGTAAAAATATACAACAATATTGAATAGGAACGATATAAGCGCCATGCCAAAATAATTCTTGAATCCCAACTACATATTTTATGTAGTTCAGAATTAAGAATAATTCTGAAAGCATTAAGATTTAAGCGTTCATTATACAGACGAGAATACCATCGAAAACAAGTGTCAGTGTGGAATATCAATAATAAAAATAAATTGCATTATCCGGTTAAACAGATTCAAGCATTATAATTAAGTTAAAATGCACTTGTACTGTTTCATAAAACATTTTTTTTTAGTTTATATGGCCGAACGGTTTCGCTTTTTTAGCGACATCTTCAGGGCTATGATATTCATACCGTAAAAAGCAAAACCGGTTGGCGATATAAACTAAATAAAAAGTGTTTTGTGAAGCAGTACAAGTGCATTTTAACATAATTAAAAATGGAGTTTCACCAAGTGCAGACTACAAAAAGTATAAAATAGATTCAAGCATGTTTGCAAAGCTAAGGAATGCAGAAAGAAAAAATAAAATAAAAAAACTTTTTTTTATATTTTATATTATTGCGCAAACGCTTGCAAATCTAGCCAAGGCAAACGGTTTTTCCATAATATATTAGAATTTGTGATGATTCATCAAGGTCTGCAAATATCTGGACTCAGCATAAGACACTAGGCATGGTTTTGTTTGGTTTAACATCAACCTTCGACCCTTGCACCATGTTTTATCAGGTGGTTTGAGGAGCATTTACTTGGCTTATAGTCTAGATGCCAAGATGCGTGGTTTAAATTATCTTTTAATTATCAGATTCGTGAAGTATAGACTAAATATGTATTTTTATCTCATATCATAAGATGACAAACAAACAGATGGCTCCCCTGATGGAAATAGACAACCACCGCCCATAGACGCCAAAGTTTATATGTTGTGGAAGACTTTGTGGAAGTTAATATTTTTAAATAATATATATGAGAAATACACTAAATTAGTAAAAAACATTACACATACACGACATTCGTCTGACGTACATGGATATACACATATATACAATTATCTTTACGGTTAAAGTCTGTTGTCAAACTTAAGAGATTTTATAGTTTAGTCTATGGTCTAACGGAGTCATAGAAAGAATGGTCGAATTTCGTGCCCTAGTAGTAATTAATAAGCGTAAAAGAATGCCCAGGAGAACAGAGGCTACTGACAGTAAAAAGAGAATTAGCAGCAGTCCCACGCGCGCACAAGGAGGCTACTAATAGTAGAAAGAGATAAAGCGAGATGACCATACGCGTACAAGCCGTAAGCCCACAAACTAGATACAGGTATGATATCGTACACTCACCGATCTCCTCGAGGATGTCGTACTTATCGTACACGGAGCACGTGTTGATGTCCACGGGCTGCGGCACATATTTGCTGTAGATATCAAATACGTAGCTGTCGTAGTCCTTTATTGGCCCGTGGTCCGCGTTCGTGCGAATGCGTTTGCCGGTTTCGTCAACTGTGAAAAAACGATATCTCAATACATATATTCGGCGGCGGGACAACATCACGCCACGCGATTGTGACGTCATCAAGATGGCTGTGGAAGGATCATCGCGCGTCTGATCATCGCCTGACGGCCAGCCGCGCCAGTGACGCCATTCTACTGCGAGTCACCGATCAGATTAGACACTCTTAGCTCTATTTTGTTGTCCTATTTTTTATTATTGTCAATTGTGTAATTTTGTACATGACAAAAACTTTAAAAACAACATAGAAAAATTTCAACACGCTAGTATTCGAACCTGCGACCTCCCCTCAAGCCGGGGTGCTATACCAACTGAGCTAGTGTCGACAGGTTGAAATCAGTGAAATTCTTTGCGTTGTGATCGATTCCGTCGATTTTTAAAGTTTTTTCAAGCACTGGGTTAGTGCTAAAACACATGTACAATATGTACATGACAATTATAATTTTTGACTCTAATCTTATTTTTCTTTAGTTAATCTTAAAGTCCATACCTAAAAATATACTATTTCATTTTTTTTATCACAAGATAATTAGGAAATTGGCTCTCCTGATAGTCAGCTTTTGCCTATAGACACCAATGCTTTGTACACGTACAAGGCTTAATGAAGTAGCAGCATGATCCCAATAGATATATAGGATCATAGCAATCCTCGGGGTAAAGGTGATAAGTAAAACTTTTACAATAATCCGAACCACCTTTGAAAAATATACCTTCTGCAATTCTTCTTGCTAGGTAGTTTAAAAAGGCAAACGATTGGCTAAACATTTCATTACTATCATAATTACTAAGTAGCAGAATTCCGTAGTCTCGCTGGAGTCTGGTATCATCGCTGAAACTATTCCTGGTGCAATAGCGTCAGTGCATGTCTCTGTAGCGTACCAGTTCAGAGGGTTAGGTAGGCGGTAAACTTATGCAATGCAATATTTTTGGTGTCTATAAATGATAGTTATCTCTTTCCTGATAGTCGGATCATTCTTCTTGTTTGCTATTCTGATATTGTGTGATCTTTTTTATATAATTCAAAAGATCACTGAATCACTGGTGAAATATTTGAAGCAACGTCTAGTTTGGAGGCATATCGTTCCAATTGACATTTTAGTACTATTGTACTAACTCTTGAGCAGCAAACTAATCTGAATCCGGTACCTGGATATTCTCTCTTCTTGAACTCTTTCTTGATGATAGCTTTGGTTTGCACCAGTGACGTTGGCTCGCTTGGCTCGGATCTGCCGTAGATGTTCTCAGCATACACGCGGAATTCATATTGCTTGCCCGGCACCAGACCTGTGATCGCCATTGTTGTAAACCTGCAACAATATACAGTCATGAGTAAATGAGGTACATTTTTTTTATAAAACAGCAAACAAGCTTGTTTGTTTTAAAAAAATATATCGAGTCTGTTCTCGTGCGCTACAATACTTTGTTAAATTTAAATATAGTTGAAGAATATATCATCTGCCGTCCTGCCAGGCAGTTCGTAAAAGGCGAACGATTGGCTATATGTGTCACTACTATAGTGACTACTAGGTGGTAGAGTTCTGCAACTATTCCTGCCACAATATCGTTAATGATTGTCATGTCGTGTCCTGTCCCGGTTTAGAAGGTAAGGTAGCCGATAAACTCAAGCATGTGGATTGCCATCCCGCAATTGGCGGCTTGCAACTGATAGCAACGCACTATTAACATCTTCGGTGTTTCTAGGCGATGGTTTTTATTACCATCAGGAGAGCGTTCTGCTTGTTTGCTGTCTAATGACATATCATTATGATATAACGTCATAATGACATAACGTCATAACGTTATAATTTAAATTGTTTAGGCTCGTAGCTGGGATGCTTAAATCATTTGGGCGTATGTTTATCGGCTAAAGCTCTATGTGATTTAACCTGACTTATATCCCACGTCTTACTTATCCCTGCCACCATGACGAGTTTGTTATTGCGTGTTAAACCCTATAGTATGAGGACGAGAAACCTATAAATAATGCTTCTACTTCGAGAATTGCGATGTATTAGAAACGCTTTTGCTGTATTGACTTCCTCACACATGCTTATTTGCAACCTTACCTGGTATTTCCAACCCTGATCCAGCTGGACATGGGATGTTCTCTCTTCTCCACCAGGTAGTTGGTAATGTCTGAGCCGCCGTCCCATACTGGCGCTCTCCAAGATAAGGCCAAGGAGTCCACGCCGATGTTGTCTACCGCTGGGAATCGAGGTGGGTCGGGACGATCTGAAATAATAAAATAGAAAATTATACCCTGTTGTTTTTATCTCCTATATCTAATGGAGGAGGATAAATAAAACTTTAAATCTCCTATAATATACGAGTATGGAGAGAATCCATATGTGCCTTGCGTTTAGCATCTTTGGTGTCTATAGGCGATGGTTGACTCTTTCCATCGGGAGACCCATCTGTTTGTTTGCTATTTATTTATTTATTTAAATTTATGCACAACATTGTACAAAGGTGGACTTAATGCTAAGTGGCATTCTCTACCAATCAACCTAACTTAATTTGATAAAACAAATATATTATATTATAAAAAAAGATTCTCTCAGTTTAGCTTTAAAGGAACGAATTTTAACTAGATCTTAAAGAAATCCTAGGTTTCTGTGGTTCGCGATGTTTATAGCAATTGGGACTTCTCTAATATAATCATTTGATTACGATTGTAAGAAAAATAAGTACAACAAGTAATTACTTGGGATATAGATAAGTCCCTTGAAGAAAGAAATGACGATGTTTATCAAAGTATAACATTAAAATTGGGTTAATTTCCTTAATTAATAAATAATAATAATAAATATTCCGGGACAAATTACACGAATTGATCTAACCCCAAAGTAAGAAAATTATTTGCTTGTGTTATGTTAGTCGACGATACTAATACATAGAAATACATATATTAATACTTTTATATATTTAATAAACACCCAAACCCAGAAATACAAACATCTATGCTCATCACACAAAT
>DWBA01000259.1:0-14865 GCA_018236825.1 Apodemia zela | reverse complement strand
CCGGACCACTAGACCACAGAGGCGATACCAATCACATCTATACTAATATTATAAAGAGGAAAGATTTGATTGTTTGTTTGAATCGAATAGGCTCCGAAACTACTGGACCGATTTCGAAAATACTTTCAGCTTCAGAAAGCTACATTATCCAGGAGTGACAAAGCCCCGACTAAGCAAAGAGAAATAATGTTTTTGGGCCATGCGAACGAAGTCGCGGGGAACTGCTAGTACTGAATAAAATATCAAACATGCCGCGTCATACAACAGTACTTACCACTGACTAAAATAAACACAACAAAAGTAAAACGGGAACAGAAAATACAAGTTGGGTCTATATTTAAATAAAAAACAGCAACATGTTACGAAATTCGCAGCGCTCCGGAGATATAATTTAAAGAATTATTAACACGGGCCAAAGAAGTTGGGAGCCAGGGATGTATTTTTTATACAGTTTGTGCAGATATTGAAGGGATCACTGAGAATATTGCGAGCCAAGACCCTATTGGCTGATATTGCGAAGGGAGACACCCAACATATTAAGGGCGTCGTCTTATTTTCTTTTTTAAATTATTTGGGAGAATCCAATTGATATATTTTACTAGATCATAGTTTTGATAGATACTAGTTTAAGGAGAATAGTTTTTTTTAAATAACAGGATTGCAAACAAGTTTTTTTGAGATCTTGCTCTTCTGGTTTAAAGAGATAACTATCGACTATAGACACCAAAAATATTTATGGCGCGTTGCAGGATGGTAACACTATATGGGTGGTTGGCTGCAGCTGATAATTTTCAGCTTTCGATATGCATACAATTTTTTTTTTAATATTTCATAGCAAACAAGCAGATGACTCACCTGATGGAAAAAAAATTGTTACCTATAAACACCAAAGATGTCAATGGTGCGTTGCTATCCGTGTGCCAGGATGGCAATGCCACAAGCATAAGTCTACCGCCTACCTTATCCTCCAAACCGGGTCACGACAATGGCATTAACGCTATTGCGGCTGGAATAGGTAAGGCGGTGACACCATATACCAAGGCGAGACGTTGCGGAACTCTACCACCTAGTAGTGACAATGGTGAAACGTATAGCCAATCGTTCGCTTTTTACGAACTGCCTGGCAAAAAGGCAGATGGTCGATTCTTATGTATCAGCCCAATACCAAAAGCAAAGTAAAGATTTTTCATTGTTCATAAATTGCCCCATTTCTCTTGCGGGTAGATCGAGTGAATGTCAATAACCGCTTCGGCCACTAAGGTTCACTTGTTTTGTCGGTTTTTCGAGATAAGTGGCGATCCCCATAGCCAAATTTTACGATATTTAATGACTATCGTCTGTTATAGTCCAGGATCCCTGGAACAAATTTATTTTTGATTAATAACAAGCTGAATTTTTGTGAACAGCTTCTTTTTAACGAGACGCCAATCTGTCGGAATTATGAGATTTTTATATTGTTTAATAACGACCTAATTTTTTCACAATAGCTAGTTAATTATTATAATAATTCAGGGGTAATTTTGCCCTATACGTAAAGTGGAAACTTGTCATATTCCGACACAGTAATAATTACCAAGATAGTGTAAAAAATTAGGTTGTTATTCATCAATTTAAAAATCTCGTAATTCCGACATCTTTAGAGTGCAGGACTCATCAGAAAAACCGTCGAATATGTAGGACAAAAGCTTTTTCGTGGGTTTTCATAAAATAATCAAGCGATTAAAGTAAAAACCTAATTGTTATTAATAAATATTTATCCTTCACCAAATTAACATGTTTGAAACCCCCTACCTTCATAAGCAACCCGATTCGAGATTTTTCAAAGAGAGAAAAGATGGGCGTCTCGTTAAAACGAAGCTGTTCACAAAAAATCAGCTTGTTATTAATCAAAAATAAATTTGTTCCAGGGATCCTGGACTATTACTCGTAAAACGAGTTATTAATACAAGTCGGACTTACAGACATTGCATTCCTTATCAACGAGCGATGTTAACTGAAGTTGTATAGAGGCCCACTCTGTGATCTTTTTTTTTTACTTTTTTATTATTTGTTGTGATACAGGCCACATAACAGTAACATGCATTCAGTGAAAATTACAGGTGTCTATCTATTTCCCTACGAGAGATAAAGCTTTGTCACAGACAGACAGTTAAGGAATATTAATAGGGTTCTTTGGGTACAGAACCCTAAAAATGTTTAACTTAAGAAATCTTGTTAATTTCGGGCACATATAGTTTTAGACAAGTTAATTAAAAGGAATGGTCCAATCCGAGATTTCAACCCAGGACCTCATGCGTCTATACCGAAGCCGGTGCCTCTGGAGCACTGAGGCCGCATCGATGAGCAACACGATTTTAATATTTACTAAAACTATTTCACAGATGAAGAGTACCAAGAACTCCTTACGGAAACATCACCGTTGGGTCGGAACCACATCGTCGCGGTAGGATGCTACAGCGAGGTGATACCCGTCATACAGTACTTATGCAGCAGGCTATCAGAAACACAAATGTAAGCTGTATTTAATGGCTCTTTTCGTCAAGAACCCTGCATTTGTAATGTCTTTTACTAAGGTATTGAGTGAAAAATAAAAACGTTTGCTTTTTCGACTTTGCTCGAGTCGTCGGAGTCTGGTGGTGGTTTACAAAGTTGATGTATGAATTTGTTAAACCACCATGATATTTTCTTATGAATTAGGTACTTATTCTTTCACTCAGACTAAAAAATAGAAAGACAGAGCGCTTTGACCATTTTATTGAATTACACAAAAATAATTTAGTTAAAAAGACATTACTTTCGAAACGAGTTAGCTACCGTAAAAACGAAAAGCTAAACGATTTCTTTTTTATTATATAATTCAATTAAATTTTCCTAGAATTTTAAACTTTTAAACACTATAACTATAAATTATTAACAATATATTTGTGAACAAAACAATTTTATTTACAATAGAAACATTTTCAGGATACCGAAGCAAAATCCTCTCGCTCTTTTCTTCTTGGATTGTCTTCTAACGTTGATGTCAAGTCTATCCGAGAGAGTCAGTGGAAACTCGCACTTTACTACATTTTTATGGCAGAAGTTCTGTCCTTCACTCATTTCGTTTCTGGGAACGCCAAGAGTTGACAAGAATATAAAAGCCAGGTAAGTTTGTATAAAGTAATATTTAGCCAATTTTTCTATGGCCGATAGCCGATAGTTTGAAGGGCTGCAACAGCGACGAATTCTCAACAAAAAATCATAAACCGATGTCTTTCAAAATATCTACATAAATATAAAAGTTACTAAGATACATTTATATTGCAAGATAGAGGTAACTCTGATGAAAATATAAAACTTTTTTTATTCTCCATGTTGATCAGGGCCCCTTCTGAAGAATAGATTATTTGCCATTCTGCCAGGCAGTTCGTTAAAGATGAAAGATTGGCTATACGTGTCACTACCGCCGTGACTACTAGGTTGTATACTTCTGCAACATCTCGCTTGGATATGGTACCACCGCCCTACCTATTCCTGCCGCAATAGCGTCAATGTTTATCATTATCGTGTTCAGGTTTGAAGAGTAAGTGGCATTACCATCCCGTGGCATGGATAGCAACGCACCATTAACATCTTTGGTGTCTTTAGGCGATAGTAGTCTCATTACACCAGGTGAGCCATCTGCTTGTTTGCTATCTTATAATATATAGGTGCAGACAGGCCTTTATAAGGCTTGTGACATACGGACATATGAAAGGTTCCATAATCGTATTCTGACTACAAAAGCCCACCAATATAATATTGAGGGAAGTCTATAAAATCTAACATGTATTGGAATTAGGTGAATATATTACAATATCACTTTTCAGAGAACACGAAGGACATTTAGTAGATGATTCTGGCCGTGGTTCAGGAGCATTGGTTTGTGCACCGAGCTTCAACAGTAAACAGGCTAAATCAATATACAGGTTCGTATAGGATGATATTTATAACCATATATGTGTTATAGCACTGATACCGTGCTAGGGTACGCGAGAAAAAAGATATCCTCAATTTACCTGTAGCGAGGAGGTACCCTAAAATTTTTTTTCAATGTTTTATTACACCAATTTTCATGCGAAATTACAGCTTTCTAGTACTAAGAGTCACTGAACTAAGCTGTGGACAGACGAATGGACGGACGGACATAACGAAACTATCAGGGTTTCTTGTAGACTACGGAACAAAGTAATAATAACGGAATAAAGTTTATCTTTTAAAGTTAGTAATATGCGTTTACCATTTTCAGCATTGCCAACCAACTAGTGCGGCTTGTAGGTTCAACTTCGAGCCTTCGTCCAGTATTAGAAGCACTGTACCACAGAATGTTACTCTATCCGCCCGTACAACATAGAGTGGAACCACTGAGGAGTGTCCGTGAACTTGTGCACAACCCCAAGAGACTGTGTCAGATCGTTCTACTGAAGAAGGCTGATCATCCAGAACGGCATAGCGATGATATGGCGATTATACGACTGTAAGTTATTATTGTGATAAATTAATCTTATAATATCTTCAGGCCCGTGTCCCCAAAGAGGTAGGCCTCTGCCTACAAGCAGTGCACCGAAAATTAGCCGTAAAACTCAGCCCCACAATGTGATAGGTGGCAAGCCTATCGCCAACCGGGCACTTTTCCTATCCCGGGTAATGTTTTTATCAGAAAACTGAAAAAACATATTTAGAATTGCCGACCTGGAAATCGAACCTGGGACCTCGTGTGGTCAACTCCGACACCGGACCACTAGACCACAGAGGCAAATCTTATAGTTTCATTAATATGCAACTTACATACTTTACAACAACCATCAAGAGAAATTACTATTCAATTTTAAGCAATTGCAAATGAATTTCAACTATGTTTATTTTCGATTTGCAGAGGTTACTCTTCAAAAGTGTTACTGCTTGTGTTTGGTTACCCCACCCTTTCATAACTATGCTCTCTGTGGTAGCTTTTCCTAATTTTTTTAATCTTACTATAATTTAAACAATAACTTTAACTTTAGGTTGGCTTCAGATAAATAGTTAAAATTAAACTAGAAGTCTAAGAAATTTAAGTATTTATGTGATACGCATAATAATTTGTGTGATTATGTGTGTGTGTGTGTGTGTGTGTGTGTGTGTGTGTGTGTGTGTGTGTGTGGGTGTGGGTGTGATGTGTGTGTGTGTGTTGCCTTAGATTACCGAGTCCAGAACGTGATAGCTATTACAGAGTTTTTGTCCTCCTATTTATTTAAATCACTCTAAATTAGCTCTAAATATGTAAATAGTTACAATATCCCGCAGAATCATGGATGGTATTGAAGAATGTGGGAGGAGTGGTAATCCAGAAGTAGTAATTGCGGCAGTTGAATGCGTGTTCTCTCTACTGGATGCATTAGAAAAGCTGTGCTCAAATTCTATGGACTACATGACACCAGAGGTTGCTTTACTTATTACGAAACACTGGCCAAAATTGCAGGATGCAGATTACTTGGGACCCCTGACTTATCAAACTTTGGCGAGGTTACCAAGTCCATACAGGTATATCTTATGTGAATTATTCTTTTAATAGATTGTAACTGTATTAAATGTTATGGGAAAGTAAAAGTAAATTCAATTCCTGCGATCCAAATATACTTGATGAAAACCCAGCAAAAAACATATTGGTCTAAGATCCGAACTTAACTCGACCTTCACCGGGCTCATAATAGAATGACAGATATTTTAAAATAAATTTAGTGTACTAGAGAATGTATTAAAAAATCTTGTACTCTATCAAGTTTAAATGGAAACAAATTATGATAATTTGGAACTAAATACTAATTTCGAATTTTTCTTGTTTTCAGAGACGTTGTTGCTATTTTACAAAGTAAGGAGACGAAAGAACATGATTCTTCAGGTAAATAAATTTCTTGTGAGCAATTGACTCTGTGTTTTTGCAGTACGCAAAAACACGGAGTCAATTGCTTCATTTTGGAAATAGGAACTTTAAAAGTTATTCATCATAAGGGCACAAATACCCTAAGAAATTGATAATACGTTTAATTTGCGATTTGATGTACGATTTTTATAGGTCAGGGATAGTAATACTTCGCAAATATAATTGTATTTTTAAGAATTGATATCTCTTAAATTCCTTATCGTAGCATCAGTATCGTGGTCGCATACTAAGAAGTTGTAGGTAATGAAGAATTTCAAAAAACATTACTTTCATCGCCCATGAATAATTTGTATAATCCTTTTACATATTTTCCTTAAAAAATTGCATAATAAAATGAGACATCAAGATAATTTAAATCTTATTCAAAAAGATGTACATTTAGATCTTATGATCGTCGTCGTATCGTTCGTACACATTCAAGTGTTTGTTTTCTTGAATTTTATGTTTTATGTGTGACACATGTTGTATGTCTTGTTTGTGGCATTAATGGGCGTTTTTAATATAATACAGATACTTCGGGTCCAGAGAATCTAAGTTCTGGTAGTGAAGTAGAAGCGGATTCAGATGCGGACAATGTCTTCCTACCGTCCAGAGCAAACAATCCGGCATCTCCTAAAACATCAACACCAGAACTCGACAATGCTAAAGTTAAAACTGTACCAAAAACATTGAATCTTGGCAGGTAAGTAGATAAATCCGGTTCCAATTAAAACCATGCTTTCAATATTTAAATTATCTAAACTTTCAATGAGACAAAGTAATGTAAATTGACGTCGAAGACTGATTTTTTTAGCAGATACAAACACTATTAAAAAACTTCTGAGTAGACAATCTAACATCCCTACAACTACGTTAACTGAAAAGCCGAAATAATAACTGTCACTGATATACGTATCTTATACACTAACGAGTTCTCGATCAAAAAACCTTCATTTTAACTATCTAGCGCCAGTAATTTCATCTATTAGATAAATAATAAGGAGAATCTAAAAGATCGCTTTAATAATAGCCTGATTTATAGAGGAGGCTGTGTAAAAATCATTTATTGTTTCAGGTGCACTATAACAGAATGTAACGTCGATCTCGAGAGGCATAATGCAAAACTATTTGTCAAGACATTGCAGAACTCTTTGCTACCGAAACTAATAAATCTAAGGACGTGTATCGAGGTAAATTAGCTATATCAATGCTAATCTTAAGTGCTAATAAGCCTTGCATCCTGCTGTTAAAAATGTACCGACAGCTGCGTGCTAGACACATAACTTTCTTTTTCTCACGAAATTCATTTGAACGAATGAAACAACCTCTGATAGACTTCAAAGTCAGGTAGTAGTTATATTCTTGTTTGTTTATTCTGTATCTTAGCATACCATGCCAAGAGGTCATAAGGCATGTCTTCATTATTTGATTATAGAATATTATAATACTAGAATATATATTTATTCTACAAGTTATCTTTAAATTTAGTTTCAAGTGTCTGGAACAACCTTAAATGTTGCGGTCTGTAACCCATTTATCTGCTTAGCATCTTTAATCTACTGAGCAGGGTCTTTTAATTCAAGATTTTAGTAGTAGTGTTTTGCCATCATTGGTAAACTTGACCTAGTATTTTAACATTTTAAACATGAGTAACTCTTTCAGTACTTAAGTTAAATTGCAACTACCTATTTTATCATCTTGTTATTAAAATTAAAGCGAAGTAACTAATTTTGAACCGTAACTTTAAAAAAAACTGAATGATGCAATAAAGCCCATACTCCAAATGAAAATATTTTTATTTCAATGTTTATTATAGATTGATGAAGCAATGCAAGATTTTGCTTCTAAATGTTGCCAGCATAATGCATCTCAACCTCCAAGTAATGCATGTATAATGAACGCTGACGGAGTATATCTGGCTACTTATGCTGCACTGTTGTTGACTTTAAAACAGAGACGAGCGAGATTCTACACTGAAACGAATGTAAGTTATATATTCAAGTGATTCAACAATAGGCAAGGGCAAGAGTCATAAGGGCAGCATAATTTATTTGTAATGAATATCTTATTTACTTGTATACCGATATATTTCTTGGATTGTTTTTTACATGAAACCGAGTTTGAATTACGTTTAACTCACAGCGACTTATATTCAACCAAATCAAATTTTAGATCTACAAATTTTAAATCTCGGCCAGGATTAGATTCTACTTAGCCTAGTACCTGATATGTCAATACTTGACCTATCTCGTCATAGAATTTTATACATTACTAGCTTTTACCCGCGACTTCGTCCACGTGTTAAAAATAGTTTTTTTTAGATAGAGTCAACCATCGACTATAAACATCAAAATGATGTGGCATGATAGTAATGCCTCATGCATGAGTTTAACGGCTACCTTACCCTCGAAACCGGAACAAGACAATGACAAGCATTGACATTATTGCGGCAGGAATTGGTAAGGTGGTGGTACCAAACCCAGGCGAGATGTTGCGGAACTCTACCACCTAAACGTCACGATGGTAGTGACATAATTTTAGACAGTGGTCCGCCTTTTACGAACTGCCTGGCGGAATAACAATTCCAAACCAATCTCAAAAGGACACTGACGGCTGTCGTGAGATGTATGCAACGGTCGCGGTCACAATAATTTAATTACAACATTTTTATATCCACTTTTTATAACCACTGCGCCATAAAAGTACACTATTCAATCACGCCGTGTTAGCAGAACAAACTTACATGAAAACTGGGAAATTTGGGACATGGATAGATCATGTATTATCATGTATGGGACTTAAATATCTTTTTATGACACAGTGGGATGTGGATTGTGGGGCGTGGCTTAAAGAAAATAGTAGTGGCTACATGGATCAATAACTTAATGTATCCGAACAACGCCTGTCCAAAATTAGAATATGTTTTTATCACACGAATTTGTCTGTATGAATTCTTAATTGAAGGCGTTAAGCATATGTTTATTTGCAGAAAATCCCCATCCCGCTGACAGAAGATGAATTCGTTGACGACGTCCAAGGTAGTGGGGTACTCGTGTATCTTTCGGCAACCTGGCTACGCGAGTTGTACCAGCAAGTTGTAGCCACTGACCTTTTAAGGGATGTGCCAACTCCTGAACACCCACTCATACATCTATTGTCAGGTAAATTTTTGAAACCGTTAAAAAATCAGAAGTGGGATGCAACGACATTAATAAATTTCTGTAACTATGTAAGTATAATTAAATGATAGGCTTAAATGACATCGGTAATATCACTGTAATTGTAAATAAGTTTAGAGTTGCCAGGCGAAAACAAATCTGTAACCACATTTTAATCTGTTCGTTAAGATTTAGTCTTGTAAGAAATAAAAAGATGCTAAGGTCTTCCTCCAAACATTTAATATTCTCTCTTAATTCTTAGTGCAGAGTAAGAAAAAAAATCCCGTAACTGGGCTAAGACTGGGCTCTGAATCTTTTTGGTTTCTGTGTTTGTTTGTTGTATCTTTTGGATTTGCTTAACTTATTGAGAAAAAATAAGATGAGACTATGGCATAAAAGAATAATGATATAGCCAGATTTATATGATACTCAAAGAAAATTACTCAGTAAGAAATAAATTACCTGCTGGTCTGAAAAGTTAATACGCACTTGGATTTGATACCATCGGCTTACCTATTGCAGTCGAAAGGGCGTCAGTGCTTATCACTATCGTGTTCTAGTTTGGAGAATGAGGGACCTGGTAATTGTGGGATTACATTCATGCCACATCTATATGACATGATTATTTCTTCCCACCAAGAGAGACTTCTGCTTGTGTGCGATCTTATGATATAAAGAAAAGATTTAGATTACTAATTGTTAAGAAATCATAAATTATGATAGCATTACGTTACATAACATAATGTGAATCTAAATTATTTAAATTTTTCAGATCTTGGCGGCTTAGATCAAAGCCCAGTTATGTCAGACTGGCAGAAGTTAAAAGAGGCTTCTATGATTTACAATAACACAAATGATGATACTCAACAATATCAAGCCAGTCTACGCTGGGCAAGAAGGTAATGTCAACTCGGCTAACTTCTAGATTTAGATGATAAAATAAAAAGTCTTGATATTATTTACTCAATTTTGTTACATATTATGATGTTAAACAAATGAACTCAGTGTAATAAATATCTTTAAAAATTTAAATATGAAATAAAAGGACTAAGTATGTTGAGTTTCTTTTGTGTCTGACTGGGCTGCCATTGATTATTAAAAATTGTTAAGCGGTCAAGGTGACTATGAAGATTAATTTAAATTTAAAAATCTATCTGCCTAGAGTTCCAGTGATTCATTTGATTATTTTTATCTATTCACTTTTAAGCCTAACTAAGAACATATCTCAATTTGTCTCAAATATCTTTGACATATTTAGAGTTCTTGTAACACATTTTTGCAGGTTGATCTTAATTGTATGATCAGTTAAATAAAGTTGTAAGTTCTACACTGTTTACCCTCATAAAAATTTCCCTGGTCTCATGATATAAATATAACAGCAAATATAGACAAAGCGTTTTCGCTTATATTTGTATCAATTATATTTATATCAATTATATTTATGTCAATGGATGCTTTTGTATATATATTATATATGGCAATGGATGGAGTTTAAACGTACAACAAACGTAAAACAAACGTACAGCGGAAGTGACTTTATTTTATACTATGTAATAGAGATGATATGTAGATGTTAATATGTATTTTGCATTAACGAAAGGTACGAAAAAACTATAAAATTTTCAGAATATTGACGTGCATATGGGACTCAATGGTAACAGTATTAAGCGTGCCGTTAACTGGGTGTAGGAACCGTAAGAATAAGTTAAGAGGTATTATCTCTAAAAGGATTAAGACGTTTGGCAAAAGGAAACGCAACGCATGGGAAGGATTGACGATACAATGTTTGGAAGGACTTCATAAGGTACTAAAGTATAGACGTTTCTTAAAGAAATATTTTATATAGATTTGACAAAAGAGCATAAAATAAGGATAAAACGAAAGTACCAATATTACTGATATAAGTAATATTTGAACTTTCGTTTTATCCTTACAAATTACGTTCGTAATACTATTATCTGAAAGAGAGGTTAGAACTGAAAAACATTATTGATGTGTTTAAATTCTGTCTTTTTCTTACATTGTTTTTTTTAGTTTTTTTATAATTGTATTTTTAGAAATATTTATAGAGCTGACATTGTAGTTTCACGACTAAAGCCTACCAATAAAAATAAAATAAGAAAGGTTTTTTTAAACATGGCATCCGTTGAGTTAGATATTTGAAAAGAAACATCGATAAAACAGTCATGCAATACGAAGAAGGTAGGATCAAGGAAGGAAAAAGCATTAATAAATGTACGCATCTATTGCCGGGATGTCTGAAAGCAGTTTGGTTGTTTACTGTAAGGCCGATAATTTTCGTAAAGCGTCTGCAACAAGTCGCCACCGGGCGTTAGCAATATGATAAGTAGGTATATACAAGGTGCCGCTGACACTATCCGTTTAATTTTATACAAGGCTTTCACTTGTCCATATAAATACTTTGTAATAATAAAATAATTGGTTTTACTTAAAATAAAATAAATCAAATTTCAAACAAACTAAGTAATTGTTATATCATATAAAACTTGAAACACCTTTGCAAAATTTGCTTACTAACATTGATGATACTTTATCATTACAATATACTATTAAAAAGTTATCGTAGTATTAGATTGTTAAATGAATATCATTTAAGATACTATTGATAAACAGTGTGACTAGATTAGTAAAATATAACTAAATGAAAACAATAAGTTAACAGAATATACAACTAGAGTAAAAATGGTAAAATTGAAAAATTATCCTGTGTCTAAACTGTTGAGTTCTTGGTTTAAATTTTTTGTGTATGATTTAAATTTATTATTCCCAAGATGTTGTATCAACTAAACGGATACCGTTGTCGGCACTCTGTATACTCGTAGCTCCCAAACGAATACATGGTCCATTATAGAACTTGGAATACAATTTAAACATATTATGGGGTTTTTAAACCAACTACTTAAAGAATCTATGAAATTTTAGTAAAACGAAAATAAAAATTTAATTATTTTCGTCATTTAATTTTTTTTCAAATATAGATATGATGCATGAAAAGAAATTTGAATGTAAGATTACCGGCTACCTTATCCTCTAAGTCAGAACATGGTAGTAGAACACACCCGGGCAAGTAGTCACAGGACTCTACCACCAATAATTTACCCCGTGTAGGTCCGGGCCCCTCTGAAGAATGGACTATCTGCCATTTTGCTAGGCATTTCGTAAAAGGCGGAGATTTGGTTAAACTTGTCACTATCATCCTGGCTACTACGTGGTAGAGTTCTGCAACGACTCGTCCAGGTCTGGTACCGCCGCCTTACTTATTCCTGCCGCAATAGCGTCAGTGCTTGTCACTGTCTTGTTCTGGTTTGGAGGGTAAGCTAACCGGTAAAATTATACATGTGGCATTACCAACCCGCTATACGGATAGAAATGCACCATTAATATCATTAGAGCCATCTACTTGTTTATGATCCTATGATATAAAATACACATGATTTTTTCAGGCAGCCAGAATAAGTACGTCATTGAATCTACAGAATCGATGTAGCAGTATTCTAGGCCTGCTAGCTAATTCTGCAATCTCACAACCCGCCAACGGAAAGATTTTATCCACGCATGCGTTGTCCCTCGATATACTTATATCCGGTAAGTGTTAAGTTTTTTGCTAAAATTCTTCAAGTTTTAACATCATTCTTTGCAGAATTTCAACAAACATGTATATGTAGACATATAAACTCATATATACATCCTATAAAAATGTTATAAAATCGTAATATTCGTTTTTTTGTAATTCTACTTATACTTTAAGAACCTAAAGTACAACAGATCAGATATTTTAGAATAGTCCCTAGAATTAAAAGCCTATTCGTTCAATTTCTTTCTATTGCGTCCATATTAAGAGAGCCACTAAGTTTACATTAACTCACATTTACTATCATATTAAGAATCAACATTTATACGATAGCATCGCAATCTTGAGGATATCTACAAATCAGTTACTTATTTATACCAGATGTTTGCAAGCTGGATTTCCTTCCATGATACTACCCTTCTGTTTCATTTATTTAGCAGAAGTCAGCAAACAAGCAGGCTGCTCTCATGATGGAATGAGACAACAGTCGCCTATAAACACCATATTATTAGTGCGCTGCTGTATGTGCGGCCAAGATGTAAGGTGGTATACATTTTACTGGATAGCTACTCTTCCAAGTCAAAATATGACAACAACAAGTACTGACATTATGGCGACCGGAATATTCATTCGCAGATAAGTCGTCACAGAACTCACACCTACAAACGTTTAATGTTCGCTCGGCTTTAACGAACTGCTGGGTTAGAAGGCAGATTGCCTATTCTTCAACAAACGTTCAGATACCTAAGGCTTAGCTATCCATACGAGTATGCTACAAAACATTTCTAACCAACACTACCATCGTGGCTAAAGGGTTCTGCAACGTCTCGCTCGGGCTTAGTATAACTGTGTTAAGACAAGATACCTTATCTTTTTCTGAGTTATAGTGTTTGTTAATGTCGTGTACCTGTTTAAAGGCTAATGTAGCCAGTAAACGTATACATGAGGCATTACACCCCACAAAACAAATGCCAACACACTATTAATACCTTTGGCCGCGTTCCGACCCGATAGTAATTTTTAAAATGTCGCCTCATCAAAAGACACTTTTGACGAGTCGACTAAAGATTTATTAGAATAAAACGTTTTTTGAGTTTAAGTTTTGGTGCATATAAGCTATGGTTAACTTTATTCGTCGGAAGAGCGATTTTCTTTTATGCTATCCTGTGATATAAAGAACTTAATTTTTAAACTATGTTGTTGACAGGTGGTTTAGAATTAGGGTCCAAAGCGCCAGAATGCTGGGAGCATATATTCTCTGCGTGCCAATATGTATCCAGCTTTGAGCATGCTTTGTTTGGACAGCAAGGCAACTCGGCTACACCCATAGTGGCCATGCAGACTGCGCGGAATAAAACCGTCTCTATACTGCAAGCTGATGCCAAACTAGGACTAGATTCGAGAGACGACGAGACTTGGTAGGATCATATACTCTTTACACACACAAGCTTACATCTATATCCACATTTTTAATCCAAACACATTTAAAAGAAACATAAAGAACCGAATGCTAATCATCACGACTCATACAAACTTGTCTTGCTTCCTCCACATTCATAAATCCTCTGTGAATACATTCTCTCTTCTTCTAATACACTTGTTTTAATTAACTTTTTTGGTGCTTTGTGGAAACAATTATGACAGATTTTTTACAATGGGCGAGCTTAGTGACACGAACTGTACATGTTCGTTTGTCATGTTCCGGGTTGGTAGTACCTGTTTAAAGGTCAAGGTAGCTGGTAAACTAAAGCACGTGGCATAACATCCTCGCCATAGGAATGCCAAGAAGATCAGTGTCTACAGATGATGGTTATCTATTTCCATTAGGACAACCATCTGATCTTTTGCTATCCTATGATATACAATGTGTCACAGAAAATAATGTACACCATAAAAACATCAATAAGGTTTTTCAATTATAATCATAAATTCAGCATATTTTTTTCATGATTTTAAATATAGTTTTTTTATGAAATCAACTGTACGTAGTCCGAATAAGAAAACCATAGTTTAGTTTTCTTTGTTCTATTTTTTTATGAAATATTTGTAAATTTGAAGATTTAAATATGTTAAGCTCTATAACCTGGAATTAAGTTTATTTTTTCTTTATTAATTACTCTAAAAATAAATAAATAAATATTCCGGGACAAATTACACGAACTGATCTAACCCCAAAGTAAGCAAATTATTTGCTTGTG
>DWBA01000258.1:0-14867 GCA_018236825.1 Apodemia zela | reverse complement strand
TCCCGAAAAAATCAATCATTCCCACGGGATTCACCAAAAACTTTTATAATGCAGCGGGCTGCACGCAGCAGCTAGTTATACATATAATTACATCATTGATTTAATATTTTCTGCTATAATCACAAAACCATATCTTTAACCTATTCGCTCTGTATCTTCTATCGCATCTATCATGGAGAGTGTTCCGACGAACTCGTCGGACAACTGTTCGGATTTATTCCTGCCACTGAATTCCATCATCGGACATCGCGTCAAAATTTGAAGTTTCACCCTCACCATCTCGATGTCTGGAAATCCACAACCGTGCGTTTCTCTAGGCACGTTTTGCCGCGGGCTACTCTTTTGTGGAATCAATTACCGGCAGGGGTGTTTCCGGACGGATATAACTTAGGGACCTTCAAGAAAAGAGCGTACTCATTCTTAAAAGACCGGCAACGCAACTGCAAAACCTCTGGCATTGCGAATGTCCATGGGCGGTTGTGATCACTATCAGGTGCACCTCTTGCTCGTTTGACTTTGCCCCCTCGTCTATAAAAAAATTATTAAAAACTATTGCCCCACAGTGTAATGTCATAAATGTTAACCACGTATAAGCATAGGCGTTTGATCAATCCTTAATTATTAACGAAAAATAATAATTGATTATTGAAATACTTTTTGACTTATCATTTTTTGAAATATACAAGATCAGTAAATACCTAAGTTTAGAACATAGTACCTTGTGGTTAACTCAGATTTCTAAGGTTGGACTTTCGCTGAACACATCCATTAAAAATCGTGTTTTTTACTATGCCATTTAATAAAGAAGCGTTAATTTTCCCTTTAAAAGATGAAATATGTAGACCATAACTCTAAATTAAAAATTTAAAAACCCACAACACATTTAATTATCGTTAGAACAGAGCAAAACGTGAAAGGAGCTAATGAGCTTTGAAAATAAGTAACCTGCAGCATCAGGTTAATGTTACCACAATTCCTTGTTCAACGAAGTTGAGTTGCTGTATTGCAAATTTCCCGTAGCCTCCTCTCAGCTCCATGTATCCTTCGAAATCATTCTCATTCAGAGTATTTGCAAAAACATAACATTTGAGACCTAACTCAATGGGAATATATTTTTGTTTAGCTTAGGAGGCCACCTTCTTGTTCCATTATCAAATCTTGGGAATTTTCTAGCAATACAAAAAACTGTTTTAGCCCAAACTCAGATCACCACTTTCTAGTTCCGTCATCAAATCCTAAAAATCATCTAGCACCTAAGTATTTGCCAAAAGAGATCTTCCAGTTCCATCGTCAGATCCTAGAAATCATCCAGCACCAAAGTTTACGTCATATTGAACTTAATCAGAGTACACTAGATGAGTTCATTTGGTTTCACTTAGGAGTTCTTATAGACTTATTCCAGCTCCATCATGAGACCCTGGAAATCGCCTAGCAAATAGATGCTTGTTAAAACAGAACAAATGATTATAAACTCGATGGGCTTAACTTGTATAGTTTAGGAGTTCCCATGGCTATCGTCCAGGTCCATCTTCGGATAGTATACATCACCCAGTACTAAAATATTTGCCAAAACAAACCGAATCAGCCCCTATTCGATAGGTTTACCTGGTTTAGCTTAGGAGTTCAGATGTACTTCTTTCAGGTCTATCATTAGACACTGGAAACCATCTTGCTCCAAAGGCCTTGTAAGAATGAATCAAACGAGCCAGATTCAATTGTGTGCTCCGCAAAATTACAAAGTTCTCGTAACATTCTTCCAGCTCCGTCCTGAGAACCTGGAAATTGTCTAGTATCAGAGTGTTTGTCAAAACAGAAGAAATGAGTCCAAACTCGGTGGGTTTACCTTGATTAGTTTAGTTTATACAACACAATTGAGTTCTATCTCAATAAATTTACCTTGTTGAGTTTAGAAGTTCACTGTCTTAGCAATTAGAAACAATGCATGCATCTGAATTTGGGAATTTACAATGTAACTTTTTCGGCTTAACCTTCTGAGCCTCGTCAAAACAAACGACTCCAAACTTCGCTATCTTAGCACTTTCTATCTGTAAGTAACAATAGCACTCCATCTTCAGATCTTCGACATTATATGTTGGTAATGAAAATTACACATCAAAAAACTAACGAGTCCAAATTCGAGAATCTTACCTCTACATCTGAGTTTCGGTAGCACTCTTCCAACTCTATCTTCGGATCCTCGTCATCATGAGTACTAATTAAACTTAGATAACCAATGAGCTAAAACTCTGTCGTCTCGTAAAAGCTCTGCATCTGAAGTTCCAGTCCCTACAGCCAGGCTACATCACAAGATCAGCTGGATGGTACCATAATATTGCATTGTCACTGAAATAATACAAGTTTGCTAATTTTCAGTACAAACAGATATCAAGAAGTCATTGAAAAAAATGGTTTGCAATAAGTAGACAATCTGTTATTTTAATAAATTAGATACAAATATTTCCAGTTACATAAAAGCTGATGATCTTCGAATGAGGATCTTGCAGCATCAGGTCAAGGTTACCATGCCATTGCAATATCATTGAAGTATCAGAGTACAATATGTTGTACCTATCGATAAAGCCTTCACAAGTTGCTTAATTCCTTTCGTGAAGTTGAAAAGAGCTGGTGATCTTGAAGCGGCTGGACAGCTTTTATTCAAACCTTTATTTATTAACTATTTTTTAAATGGAAGCCCTATTTTGTGAGCTATGTTGCGAGAGCTGTGTATATATATATATATATATACCTATTTGTAAAGAAAACTTAGGCAAGAATGAGAGATAATACTGCAATTTTTACACGCCAGTGGGCAGCGCTAGCGGAGACAGTAAACAGTTTTTGACAAATCATTCAAAGCGTGATTAAATTGGTTTAATTCTTCCTTTGATTAGTTTAAAATTGAGAAAAGGGTAAAAAGGTCTGTGTTGTGTATTTAGATGTAGGAATGAAGGGTGACATTCATTTCCAAAAGAAAAAAAGATCCTAAAACTTTGGGAAGCAGCAACACGTTGCAAAGGCTTTCGTGCTAAAATTACTTAAAAATCTGTTCAACACATTTTAAAGCTGAAGATTACATTACAATTGGGAAGTATTCAGCGTGAGATAGTGGCATTTATTCAAAAACGTTCACTATTTGCACTACAAATGTCACGTCAACAAAAGAAAAGTCTTTTCCCCCTTCAAACTCGGACAACGTACTTGAAGCAGTTTCTTTAAATCACCTTTAAATGACCGTAGGATGCAATACTATAACAAACTACCTAGTTCTTCTCAGTAGTCTAGTCACTATTACTTGGAACGTAGTGATTATATTAGATTCTTCACATTAATTATAAAGAACTATACGTACGAGTAAAGATTAAAATGATAGCGGTTTGTGTACTGTATGTGCTAATGGCGCCCTCTGCGCCGAAACCGTATGGACCATCGTTGAATCGTTTTTCTTAACACTTATTTCATATTGGTAACATTATTGATTTCGGAGCGACTCTGAAAAAACTATATATTATCGTAGATTTTATAAAGAAGAAGTTGGAATTTTACATTATAGAAATGACAGATACAGTCAAATTTGACGTAGACGTAGGTTGTCGCGCGTGTTCGGTGTTAGTTGATTTGATCAGAGATCGCACTTCTTCAAAATTTTTTTTGATTGTTCCGTACAAATGTAAATTTAAGACGACTGTGACAAAAATAGTGCGGTGAAAATGACACTAATTTCGTAAAAACAAATCCATTTACATATATAACAAACTATTTGTGTATTTTCTTGTAAAGTGCTAATTTAGTGAGTATTATGAACTTTGAAGACTATGAAACCCTTCCGACCCAAAACTCCATCACCCACATGACTGCTGGAGCAATAGCGGGGGTGATGGAGCATTGCGTAATGTATCCGCTTGATTCTGTCAAGGTAAGTCCACTTGGGATATGTTAAAAACATGCCGCTGTAATATTTACTCATAATTTTTGCGACTTTGACAACCTAACCTAATCTGGCTAATCATAGTTCTGACGGGTTGTATTTAGCCTCGTTACGCCACCGTCTTGAGGATTGGGGTTACATAAAACACTTTCTTTTCTTGCCAATTTATATTGAACATTGAGAAGACAGATCGTAACATCAAAATACAAATTACATGTTTAGATACACAATGTTTCTTTCTCTCCTAATCACCTCAATAATACAATAATGTGTAAATAAGAATATTTCACCAAAAAGAAATAAGTATTGAAAATTTTAGACCACTTTAAATTAAAATTTACTAATAAGATTTTGAAATCTTTGTGTTCCAATTGTTTGGCAAGGTAACAGATTATTGGTCAGTACTGTAACATTTAACAAACTGTTATTACACTTAAATTATTTAATCCTTAGATCCTTTGACTCAAGCCTATAACAATATTTGTGGTGAATTGCAGATATTACTACCACTAGTAGTTAAATTGATCAGTTATTTGGTAGTATGCGAGGTACTATTAATGTCTGCATGCCTTTTTATAAAATATATCCAATATTTTAAATAACCCCAAATCACTTTGGAATAGTGAATGGGCTGTGTAATCAGGAGGATACTACTCTATAGCATATTATTTATTTCATCAAAATCATTTTGTCCATTGATGAATGAAACAAGCCACACGAATTTGAAATTGAGGGGGAGGGGATGCGTAGGAAACATTTATAAAAATAGTTCTAACCCAAAAACTGACCTAACCTCAAAATGTTTGAGGTAAGATCAATAATATTTATTTATTTATCAATGTTAAATGATGTGGGGTCCCACAAATTCCCAAGAAATATGGCACTTCATAAAAACATTTTTAATATTGTCAAAATTGTAACAGTTATTCTTTAATAAATCCATAGCACATTTTTTATCTTTGTAATTGCAATAAATTTACTACCTATTTCTGTAACTAGTCAGGTAGGAGCAAGTTGACGGAGAAAAAAGAACCTAACTTACCTACTTCAACTGTGGCGTTACGTAGATTTCTTGCAAGATCGCAGTGGCTTCGCCTCCCAAGCCGACCGATATGGGGTTGCTCTGCCTCTCTTCCTCTTCTGTATGTGGCCATTTACATTGTTCTATATATATTTTGTTTTTTAATCTTACCTAATCTACACAGGTAGTTTACTTATTAGTTCAGAAAAATGTGTATAACTAGCTGACCCGCTCAACTTCGTCTGCGTCACATAAGAGGGAGTGGGTCATAAGGACCTATGATATCATTCTAGAGGAACTGTAACTTTCTTTAGTTAATCAACGAACCACTTGAAAACTACCATATAAAGGGTCATAAAATGTGAGCCTTATTAGTGGACTTTTTTTACAACTTTAAACGTTTACGCAGCATGATGATCTAACTAATATTTAAATTAAACATCTTATAAGCCAACTTGAAGAATAGACCAACTGCCGTTCTGCCAAGCAAGTTGTAGAAGGCAACCAATTGACTATACTTGTCACTAGCTTTGTGACTACTAGGTGTTGGCTACGCAACATCATCCTTATATTTGGTACCACTGTCTTACCTATTCCTGCCGCAATATCTGTGTACACGTGTTTAGAGATTAAGTCTAGTTTGTATATTAATGTGTACTTATACAATGTTTTAGATACAATTTAAACTTGTTTTGTATGCCAAGTAAATAAATAAATAGCCTCAATGTTTGTCATTGTTGTGTTATAGTTTGGAAGGTAAGGTAGCCGGTAGACTTATGCATGTGGCAATGCCCGCCACGCAGATATTAATGCATCATTAACATCTTGCGGTGGTTATCTCTTTCCATCAGGTGAGTCATTTGCTTGTGATATAAAAAAAACACACACTTGCAATAAATGAGTTCAACTCGAGTGGTTTGTGAACCTCACTATGCATCAATAAGGCTCAGGTTCGAGTTCCGACAGGGACAAACATTTGCATGATGAGCTTTGAAATACAAGATCTAAGTACTTATTTAATACTGCTTACCATTACTTATTTAATAGCATTGGTTAATATAACGTATCAAACTTTCTTAATTGCATATTTATTTGAGGTCTAAAACAATTAGTCATTTTTTTTGCACCGGCTTCCCTTTTTAAGATTTACACCCTTCGCCACTGGTGTTTATTATGTATGTTACAGTATTTATATATGTATTTCTATTTATTAGTATCTTAGTATTAGGCTTAGGTCAATTTGTGTAATTTATCCAGCTATATTTAATAGTAATTTATTTATTAATGAAATTTCAGTACTTAAAATTACATATTTTTATTACATTTAAAAACAATAAATAAATTATTATCAATCATTATTAAAAATATCAAACATTGGGGTTGTATTCCGTTCAGTGTGATCATGTAGTAAATGTTTTTGGTCTTCAAGCCTATTTACTTCCATCGCCTCTAAAGAGTTCCTCTTCCTCCTTTTATAGCATATTATATGTAATGTTGTTACATCTTTTGTGAGATAATTTGTGTGACCTTCTGTAATTAGATGCAGTGCAAATGTGGAGTTTCCCTTCTTTAAACTCAAACATAGTTAAACTTTATAAACATTCAGCTCAGTAATACACCAGAATAGTATGTAGTCTATAATTACAACTAAATATAATTATAATTTATACTGATATTCTACGGGCTTACATATATGACAATTTTGGGTCAAAAAATATGATTTTATTTAATACTAGCTTTATTACTCCATGACAATGTGTGTCTCAAAGATGAGCTTATGTTTAGTGAATTTGTAATTCTCTTCAGATTTTTGTGCAAAAACAACACTATAATATACATTAACACTAACTATAATTTTTGCACATAAATCTGAAGAAAGGTGTTGCTGGGGGCAAAACCTCTGTCTTTCACCAAACTTCTCAAAATATATTTGGGCAAATAAATTTATTTGTATAAGTACCAGTGACTAACTCCCAAATCACAAGCAAATAATTTGCTTGCTTTGGGTTAGCTTAATTTTTGTCATTTGTATGATATTGTCACAATGATATTTTTTATATATTACTGGGTGCACCGTGCAGCCCGCTGAATTATGAAAGTTTATAATGAATCCTACGGGAACCACTCGTATTTCCGGGATAAAAGTAGCCTATGTGCTATTCCAGGTCATCATCTACCTGTGTGCCAAATTTCATCTAAATCCATTCAGTAGTTTTTGCGCGATTGAGTAGCAAACATCCATCCATCCATCAAAACATCCAAACTTTTGCATATTTTATAATATTAATATAGATAAATGGTCATCAAGTGTAGAAATGGTTACATAGAAGAACTATAAAAAATCGTTGTGTTTATTTCTTTATTACAAGCATACATATTTGAGAAAGTTGTAAGCCTAATTACCTCAATTTATTAGTTAATTTATGTTATTATCATGAAGATAAGCAGATGAAATATGTGGATAGAACAAAATGTGAAAAAGTTGTGAAAGCTGTTGCTAGTAAGTTGAATAAAAGGAACAATTTTTTCATTGACTTTGCTTAATATACAATAATTACTAGAAGTTACTATTTTAACATTGTTATTACATTTATATATAAAAAAATAAATGTAATGAACTCTACAGTTTAAAATATTATTCTATTATGATCTTAATCAAGAAAAGGTACAAATTATTGTAATTCAGGTAAGCGTGTAACTTTTAATGTGAGTTGTTTATTTACCAAATTCACCAATGGCATTATTTAAACTATTTGGGCATGACACATTCACTGTATAATACATTAAAAGTCATTTATATTTATCATCTAAGCATCAAACATATCGGAACATGTGCAAGATGTTTAAGTGCAAGCAATTTTATTATTAGAATTTCAACAGTTAAGTTGTAAAGCTTAATAAATAATTACCACTGTAAGTTTCAGTTAAGTATAGTAACTGAAATAATTCAAAATAAAAATAAAACATATCATGGTTATTTAAAATAAATTACTCAAGGAGTAAATTAATATGTGAATACTGATAAAGCTATGTTATTCTTGAGTCAGAATTACAGTTATTATAACAAGGGCTTTTAATAGAAATATTCTGTTGATATTATTAATTGACATGATAAGCTAATTCTATACAAGGAAAAAGTCAGCCTTATTGGCCTTCTGCCAGCAAGATTGAGTGAGGAATGCTGTATCACAATCATCAGCGCCCTTCTGTGTGCCGCACGCTCGTAGATTACCTTCATTCTTGGCTTTGAAATCTTCGGGCAAAATAGCGATTATAGCATCCACATCCATGACACCCTCTGACATCATCCCTGCAGTTTCCATAACACATTTAATGTAGCATTTTAATTTAGGGTCTGGCATTAGATCTGCTCCAGCATTGACCTTGTCTAATAAGCCGGTATCCACTCCTGTCTCTTCAACACAGTTGTCTCGTAACATCTTCGCTAATTCAGCCATTTCATCGTTAAAAGCAGATGTGCTGACTGTTAGTAGAGCAAATACAATACACAAAATTCCAACCTCCATTTTGCTTGTATTCAGAAAATAAACATTTTTTGAAGTGACTTCGACAATATATAGCTGTACATTTCAATGTCATTGCCGACCTCACCTGTGTTTAACAAATGTGCTTACTTCCTAAATTACACACTTCACGGTTCTGGAGTGATGATTAAAAAATCTTGTTTGTACAGTGTTTCAATTTGTCATGCAAACTGTTATTTTAAATGCTCAACTCATCTGAAAAAATTATATAGTTGACTCTCTTTAAGTTGTACTTGTGTAACAAATGGAATGCTGCGTAGTTAATGTTTTTGTTTGTTTTATTTTATGCTATATATGTATGGAGTATATAATGTATGTAAGGTGTATAGTAGATTAGTACCGTAAATAAATGCTGTCAGCAATAAATCTGTATAGATCTACAGATTTATTGCTGACAGCATTTATTTACTACATTTTTATATACATATTTATGCAGTCAAAAGCCATTAAAACCATCATTTTTTGTATGGAGGCTTATGAATTAAACTGATTGAACAATGATGTATGGTACTTGATTCTCTTTGTCTACTTTGTACAGACTGGGGGACCAGATGGAAAAAGACAACCATCACCTATAGACACCAAAGATGTTAATGGTGTGTTGCTATCCACGGGGTGAGATGGCAATGCTACATGCATATGTCTTCCGACTACCTTACCCTCCAAACTGGAAGACGACAATGACGAGCACTGATTGTGGCAGAAATAGGTTAGGTTAGGTAACATATACCCGGGCGAGACGTTGCGGAACTCTACCACCTAGTAGTTGCGATGGTAAGGACACGTACAGCCAATCGTTCGCCTTTTACGACCTTTCTGGCAGAACGGTGGTTGGTCTATTCATAAAAAAAAACACACACGACAAAAAACGCCTTTTAAAAAAATTATCGTTAACGATTTCCGATCGCATCAAACAACATCAAACAAAACAATCGCATTCGATGCAGTTTTTCATGAAGAGTTGATCAGATTTTAGCAACGATCTGTACTTTACTCTAGAGTCCAGACTAATATATTTTAAAAAACACTGTTTCGGCTACAGGGTGTCGAAATTTTGAGGTTTTTTGAAAATTCTCAAAATCGACTAGGTATATCGCATTGGTTCATATGCTCGGAAAACCTAAGTTTGGTGGAATCCAATCGATTGCTGTTAGTTTATTTATTTCGAAGTTATGATAGGTTTACACATACACCGTGTTGGTTCGGGCTCCTTTGAAGAATAGACCAACTGCCGTTCTGGCAGATATGTCGTAAAAGGCGACTAATTGGCTATGTGAGTCACCATCGTGGCTACTAAATGGTAGAGTTCAGCATTATTTCGCCCGGGTCTGGTACCACCGCCTTACCTATTCCTGCCGCAATAGCGTCAGTGCTTGTCACTGTCTTGTTCCTGTTTGGAGGGTAAGGTAGCCGGTAAACTTATGCATGTGGCATTAAGACCTCGCCACAAGGTAGCAACGCACGATTAATATCTTTGGTGTCTAGGCGATGGTTGACTCTTTCCACCAGGAGTCGCATCTGCTTGTTTGCTGTCTTATGATATAAAAAAAACACTCATACATACAGACAGACATACTGATGTCATGGTATAAAACGTCGAGATCTGATGAAAAAAGCTTGAGACAAACCGGTGGAGAATGCCATACAGCATCAAGTCCTCCTCTGTAATTTTTTTTTAAATCAATAAATATATCGAGTATTCGCCGAGTTTCGCAATTCTTTAGTTTGTTGAATACCCGCGCAAGGTTGGCCACCAACAAAATATGATGTGTGGAGAGGTAGGGGTGTTCAACTGCATTCAACGGCCCAGTACCGACTACGAGTTACCGTAACATGATAGATGTGGTGTTTGGTTGCAGACGCGGATGCAGTCGCTGCGGTCGTCGCACAACGCCGGCATAGTGGAGACTTTCCGGTACATGGTGCAGCGGGAAGGGCTACTGAGGTAAACCTACTCGGATACTCTGCTTGTTGTATTGCGATACAGACACCCTTTCCTATTGTTGTTGCTCACTATATATCTCGTGGTCTAGGGTTTTGCTTGTTTGGCTCAGATTATGAGGTCCCGGGATCAATCCCCGGGTCGGGCAAAAGTGTTATCGACGTTTTTGCGAGGCTTTTATTTTGTTTATTTTATTTATTTATTTGTATTATTTATTTATTTGTTATATTATTATTATTTTTTAAAACTTACCAACTAAATACTTTACAATACTTACACTTTGAGTAATTTTCAAAAAACCATTTGTTTGTGTACCTGTGTACATTTAAATTATATAACAAATCCTCATTCCTTTTCTATTTTTCGAAAATCCGTAATGTCAGTAGCAACTCACAGTACCAGGTGGTGTGGTAGCACTCCCGAGCCTTGGATGAACAACTAAAGCCGTCGGTCCTGGTTATCGCTTTCGCTAGTAGTCGATAATCTTTAACAGATCGGTAAAACGCGGCAATGGGGATCACCACTTATTTCGCCAACCGACAAACCGGTGACTCGTGGTGAACCGGAAAACTAATATTTAAATCTTCAATTAGAAGCTAGGTCTAGAATCACAGTGAGACAGTCGAACGCTAAACTTCAAAAAGAACTAGGCACTAAAATGTCTAGTAAAATACGATTGAGTGAAGTGGAGACTGGAGACTTGAGACACATATGTCACTTTATTTGACCCAGTTTGTCGCGGCCCGCGGGCCCTAATATGTAGCCTCAATAACACACTATCGCGACTGTCCCAATGCTGGGGTTTTATATATTACTAGATGCTAAACATGCTAACAGGCTCTCCTGATGGACAGACAAACCATCGTCTATAGACACCGAACATGTAGATGGAGCGTTGCTATCTGTGTGGCGGGATGTTAACGCCTCATGCATTAGTTTACCGTCCACTTTACCCTCGAAGCCGGAACGCAATGACAAGCAGCGCCATTGCGGCTGGAATAGCTGAGGCGGTGGCGATATCTATATCTATTCTCCAAGGGGGGCCCGGACCAACACAGGTTTATATTCTGTGTTAACACTGACTTTAAAAGTTTTAAATAATATATTCTGCTAACGTTATCTAAATGTCGAATTTGTTATGTTCGTAAGTGCAGCCGTGTTGGTTCGAATGAAAGAATAGACGAACTGCCGTATGCCAGGCATGTCGCAAAACGCGACTAATTGGCTATGTGAGTTACTATTATCGTGGCTACTAGGTGATAGAGTTCAGCATTGTCTCGCCTGGGTCTGGTACCACCGCCCTACCTATTGCTGCCGCATACCTGCCTCAATAGCGTCAGTGTTTGTCACTGTCGTGTTCCGGTAAATTGTGCATGTGGCATTAAGACCTCGCCACAAGATAGCAACGACATCTTTGGTGTCTATAGGCGATGGTTGACTCTTTCCATCAGGAGACCCATCTGCTTGTTTGTTATGTTATGATATAAAAATAGCTAGTTTTCCTCTAGCCCTTAAAGACGCTTGTTCTTCTTTCTGTTACCTACGTATTTTTATACGCATCTCTATCCGATACTCCCGATCTCGTTTAGTCGTCGCCGCGATGCGTTTCGGCCAATGGTGTATAGCGTGGCGTCGTAGGACTCAAGGTCGCCTTGTCTTGATCACGGTACACCGCGCAGTATATGCATAGTTTGCCAACCAACGTTTTTGTCGTATTTTTTGCGGTTCGATCATGCGGTTTCCTGTAGCCTTCGTTTGAATATAAATAGGGCTCGGAAAATAATAAAGAAATTGTCTGCTATGAATCAAGTGAAGTCAAACTGACACTAGAGACATTTGGAGCTGTTTAACAATGTTTGCGGTCTCAACCGCTGCCTGCTCCGGCAGTAGTTATAACATTTGCAACCCGTCAAAGTAAAGTAATTTGAATAAAAAAATTGAGTTGACTTAAAAAAAACAATAAGGTCCTTAATTCTCAGGAGAGTATTCTTCTTGTTCTCCTTGAAATATCAGATTTAGGGCTCAAGAGAAGCAGAGGAATCGAAGTCGGTTTTTCTACTACATGTTTATTATAGGATCAGACGTGAATGTCGTGAATCTATCAATCTCCTATAACTCCAGTTCGAATGGCTAGTCCTCATTCTTTTGATGGTTTTTATTAGAAAGCTGGAATAATCCTGTTCGATTTTTAGGGTTCTGTACCCAAAGGGTAAGACGGGACCCTATTACTAATACTCCGCTGTCCGTTCGTCTGTCTGTCCGTCTGTCACCGCGAGTCCGACTCGCACTTGGCCGTTTTTATTTCTATTTTAATATGGCTGCGATGTTTTCTCGTAAAAGCTACTTGGAGACACATAATTTTTTAGTTTTAAAATCAAAAGTGAAAGTATTAGTACTCTAATGAGACTGCCGTTTGACATTCACTAAGATCACATGCAGCAAGCTCGCGGTAACGGTCGCGGTCTCGTTCACTTGGATACCATTCCCGCAGTGCACCTCATTGCTTTGAAAAAGTCATCTAATTATTTTTTATATCATATTGTAAACAAGCAGATGGCGAGCAAGAGACGCCAAACATGAGAATGGTGCGTTGGGATCTGCTTTTTGGGTGAGCAGAATACTCAGCCAGAGTTTAAATGAAGTGGGCTTGGAGCCTGCCCTAAGGGTGTCTCCTGTAAGCCCGAACATCGGCTCAGGGCAGTATCTTGACGATAAGTGAGAGAGTAAGTCGCATCAGGATTTCAACTCGTTAATAACTCTTGACCAGGGTCTCGAGTGTTAGTCGAAACAGTGGGCTGACTTTGGTGAATTGTGAAGTGTAGTCTGTGACGGGATCATCAGCAACCGATCAATTTGCGGAAATGAAATCGGTGTACCCGTCGTATTATGTAATAATTTCACTTTCCGCTCCAAGAGTTATCTTAAAAAAGTTTCCTAAAACAGTGTTATCGTGGGACAGGAGGCGCGGGCCATTATCACCGCGGCCCGCGCTATCAGCGTACGTGAGCGACAAGCGACTGCGCTCTCCACTCGCGGATCTTGCAACTGATTACAGTAGCCGCGTTTTAGGAACACAATATCACACGATTGATAACTTGGGTCTATGAACTTGCCATGTAAATCTAATTTGACCCACTTGACAGTAGATTGTGGCCATTTTGTCTCTGCTTCCACCGTCATGTCATGCCTATTCCTGTTACTGTGTAATCAGTACCTAATGCTTGCTATTTTTAACTTTAAGTTGCCATTTTTTAAATTTTATATCTTCACATTGGCTTTCGGCTGTGACTTCGCTATATGTGCGGCGATGGGGATCGCCGACCACTCAACTGCCAAACTGGTGAATTATAGTGAACCGAAACGCGTTCCCGGCAGACGTTGCTCTACCCCAACCTGATCGCAGCGCCACCTATCGGGTTCAATTGTGAATCTTAACCATTCTCGAATCCACTTGAAGACACACAGCAAATTTCATTAAAATCGGTCCAGCCGTTTAAGAGGAGTTCATTGACATACACACGCACAGATGAAATATATATAAATAAATGCATTAGCTTCAAAGAAACTGGGGGCACTGGACTAATTTCCGCGTTACTACGAGACTGAGCAGTGATGTTTGACAGAGCGCGAGTGCGACTGCACCTGGATCGCACCCACATAGCCGTCATGCCTACTGGGCTAAAAAGCTCGATTATTTTTAATTCGGTTAAATGCTATTAAGATATACCTAAGTTTGGATCGTCAGTGCCGCGTGGTCTAGGGGTTAGCCTATTCGGCTCAGATAATGAGGTCCCGGGTTCGATCCCTGGGTCGGGCGAAAGTGTTATTGAGTTTTTTTTCGAGATTTTTCTGGAAAACCCTACACACATCTCGGTCAGGACGCAATCAAAAGATATGACCGTTTATGTCGCATTTATTGCGGTTTCCCTTTACAATTATGTGTAGCTAAGGATACCTACAAGTTTGTACGGAACCCTCAGTGTGCGAGTGGACTCGTACTTAAGAAGAAGCAGATGGCTCTTCTCACGGAAAAAGACTTCTTTCTTTTACTCTCTGCCTGGCAGAACGGCAAATGGACTATTGTTTAAAGATGGCCGGGTCCAACACGGGGCAAATGCTGTTATAGTAATTGTAGGGAGTGGCCATTTTCTTTGAGACGATTATTATTTAGTCATTTAACAATAACCGCCTTAAAGACAATTGCCACTATTCCACTAAACTCCAGTGGAATAGGTATTTATGAGTTCTAACATACTCATGGTGAAGTCTTGTATTTGTACGTTTAGTGTGTTGATTCGGGCTCCTTTGAAGAATACACCAATTGCCGCTCTGCCAGGCATGTCGTAAAAGGCGACTGATTGGCTTTGTGAGTCACTACCATCGTGACTACTAGGTGGTAGAGTTCAGCATTGTCTCGCCCGGGTCTGGTACCAC